>JAOTRH010236640.1:2901-40682 GCA_034768845.1 Heliamphora exappendiculata | reverse complement strand
TCGTTTTGTTGTTGTTTGGATTATTGTAAGTTTCAGTCATCTTGCTACATACTTTGTTTTGATCCCGTCGTCATTTCTATTTGCCTTGTTTTTGTCATTTTGTTGATTATGTTATTATTTTATGTTGACTGATTAGTTTTTTTATTTTGTTTCAGTGGCGGCTTCGCATTCGAGGTTTCGGTGGATCCTCCGACATCCTGGAGTGGTATACAACTCTCCCACTCCATAGCTGAGAGATCGTTGATCGAGTCAGCTTTGGTAGCTTCATTTCCACGTTAGAGGGGACCATCAATGACAGGGTCGCCCTTACTGCGCTGACAGAGAGGTGGTGGGAAACTACTAACACCTTTCACCTTCCCACATTTGAGGTGACCCTCACTCCTTTAGACTTCTTTCTTATCACCGGGATTCGCGTAGGTAGCGACCCGATCCTATTCGATCCCGATATCTATCAGAGCCCCAAGGCTCTTCTACACCTCCTCGGCCACGTGCCCCCATCCATCGACAAGGGAAGTATACGATATACATAGCTGACGGTGACCTTCCGTCACTTCGCCTGCTCTGAGGTCCACCACTTTGAGTGGGTGGCACGTGCATTCCTTCTCTACATGTTTGAGATATCCTTATTCCCAAACTTAGAGAAGAGGGTGCATCTCCACTACCTCGCTCCCATAGTGGTGGTGAACCAGATCAGCTCCTATGACTAGGGCGGAGCTGCACTGGCCACATTATACTGGTATATGAGTGCAGCTACCCAGACTTCTGATCTGAGTGTCGGCGACTGCTGGCGCATCTGAGAGGTATGTCTTCTTTCTCTGCTTTCAGTACTTTGCCCTTCCATATCTGCACATCTGATTCAATTGTACTGATGCCTCCCTTGATTTTTTACAGATTTGGGCTTCTGAGTTCCTGGGCATGCCCCAGCGGTGAACTCATGTGATGACCTGCTTGTGATCTCTCGGGCACTTCAATGGGCCAGATGCCATCAAAGTACAAAGCTTGCTAGGAAGGACTTGAAAGATGATCGCCTTTTTCTCGACAGCCTCACTCCTGATCGGGTAAGCTCCTTATGCTTCAGTTCATTCCTACTTCTCACGTTTTGCATATACACTACTTTTTGACACGTTTTCTTTGATCTTCAGATTTGCTAGGACATCTGGAAGGGCATAGAGGAGTGAGCTGGTGCCGATTTGATGTGGACTCATGAGGTCACCTGGACTCGTGTCTTACTTGAGAGGCCATTCTGCAGAGAGTGGTACCTTGGCGAGTATGTCTTTTGACGGTCCTTAGGGTATGATCATTTTTGTATCCCAAGGACACCTCTATTAGGGATGCATCAGACCGACACACTCCGCACAGTTGAGATCATTCGAGCCATGGTGGACCTTGACGCTGTTACATTGATCGAGGGCGAGGATCGTGACTACACGGTCTTTGCCCGAGAGCGGCTTATGCCTGCCATAGGTGCTCGTGTTGTTGTGCGGGGTCCTCCTCCTGTTGCCCCGGGCCGTGTACATCTCGAGCTCTTCTGGACAGTGGACACCTTTTTGGATGGGGTCCTTCATTAGATCTGAGTTCTCGAGCCAGCGGCCCTAAAGGTTCTCCTACCCCCTGGCGTCGAGCTGGTACGACATCCTTTCTTCTATTCTTGATATTGTTACTTGCATCTGATTGTGATGATCTGACTATATTGATTCCCATATTCGACTGATCCTGACACCAGATTACACTGACTTGTTTCTTCTTTTGACAGATGCCCCAGGAGTGGTTCGACCAGTCCCTTTGCCTGATCACTAGGTTGAGAGTGTTGGTCCACCGCTGGGATGCTCCCTTCCTGGCTCATGGCTTGGAGCCTCCTGTTCCTCGGGCTGGCCTTGTTGCGGTACTCGATTCTTTCTATTTCTCATTTACATTCTTGCACCTTTTTTTTTTGCTCATACTTATCTGCCTTAAGCTGACAAGACCCTTTTTCTTTTTTAAGTACGGATGTGGTGGAGGGCTGAGGACTCACGGTGATCGCACAGCACCTGCCGCCCCAGCTACATCTTCTAAACGGGCTTCTGCTTCTGCCACTGGTTCTTTATCTCGGGCTCAAACTCCCAGTGCTACACAGACTATTTACAGCTCGAGGGAGATAGAGGAGACTGGGTTGACATTCGGAGAGTCATCCCTAGGAGGCTACGTGGTCCGGGGAAAGAGGACCCGGTGAGAGTGATGATCCCATCGCTGCCCAGCTGCTATTCTCTTTCCCTTTTACGGTACATAGAGGCCTGCGCGCCTATTCTTATTTGGGCTTGCATGCCCGCTTGATACATTTTATTCCTCTGCCTTGTCTCATTACACAGATGCACAGATACACTGGTTTTTTTATACTGGTTGTCGCACTGATATACTGCTTTGACACAAACACTGATACATACTGACATACTACTCTTTGTCACACTACACAGATATATGATGGGGCCTGCGTACTTTTGATTCTTCCCTCGACTTATGTGCTACGTCATACATATACGCTCATTGCCTTTCTTTTGATGGGTTGGGCCTTCGTGCCTTGTGGTTTACACTTTTATTATCATCGATGCCTTTTTTGTTATATATTTATGAAAATCATTTTCGGCCACTTAGACTCCTATTATGCATGATGATGTGATCCATGGGTTGTGATCTTGTCTTATGAACTGCTTTTCTTGTTGCAAGTTCCTAACAGGTGCACAATTACGATTTGAGGCATATTGACAAAATAGGGATAGGCTGCTAAGATTTCGGCATAAAAAAGATGGCGGCCGTGATAATGAATTTGGTAGCCGTTGGTTTTGGATATGACAGCCTGTACTTTTGTGAATAAAAGTTAGCGGCCGTGAGTTTTGGGAATGAAATGTGATGGCCGTTATATTGCAAAGCTATGACCGAAATAAAAAAAAGTGACAGCCGCAGCACAGTGTTTTGGCGCAAAACTTGGGGCAGATTTTGTGGATTCCCTCCATTTTTGGATCTATAAAAAAGGGGGGGCAACTGTTCCAGATCTTACTGCTCTAAATATCTGTTGTCCCTCATGACCCAATCTTACAACGATTCTCTGTCGGCTTGGATGAGTGATTTTTCTCCGATTGAGCGCAAGAACTTCCCCAACTTTAGTCTAGATGCGTTGTTCTCTATGCAATCCCTAAAGGTTAATTGGCATCTTCTGAGGGGAGCAGCTTAGCTATGGGATCCTGAGGTCCATGTATTCCGTTTCGGTGTTGAGGAGTTATGTCCGACTGTGCAGGACTTTTCAGCCATTTTGGAGATCTCGGGTCGAGAAGAGGTCATAGTTCCCACGCATTTCTTAAGTTCCAGGGACAAGTTGATGCAGTTCTATGGTTACTCCAGGCGCAAGGCTTCTATTATTACTCATGACGAATTTCTCGATGTGGTTCAGATCGTGGACCGCTTCGGATCTCGTGTTAAGGTTGGTATACTAAAAATTATATTTTTAAGATTTAATTTTATTTTAATAAAATTAATTATTATATTTTATGAGAATCTTTATGAGTAATATATGTGTATCATTTCTTTAATGTTATACATGGATGTTCGATATTCTGTATAATATTTAATCTGGTGTGTAGAGTACGGGTTGCACACAGAAAATCAGATTTTAAGTTTTTACAGAATATAAGTTTTATATTCACAATTTAGATGAAAGTGGACATATCATCGGTATGACTATAGTACAGAGTTTTAGCAGGCCTGTCTTGGTTATGGAGAACAAATAATAGCGTCGTCTATTATTCCAACTCTCTGTACTAGTACACTTTGTGTGTATTGAACGAGAAAATTAGAGTAATTAATTTTATACTGACTATATAAATTAATTCACACCTTAATGTTATTATAAATAGTGCTTATCCTCTTAATCCTGAAATAAGTTTTAATTTACATATATTTAATATTCGTTATTTTGATTCACTAGAGGGTGCGATCTTATATGGGTCTATATTCCTGGTGAGTTGGATAGCGGTATTATTTATATGAAGAATATTAATTATTGACAGAATTCACGTCTCGAAAGATCGGGATTGACGATACCTCCTTAAGGAATCTTATAAGTTTTGACCAGGCCAAACACTACAGATGGATTTGATTATCTGGCGGTAAAATAAGTTAAGTAAAAGGGTTTAACAAATATCAAGATGCCGATTAAATTAAATTTTTAGTAATTAAATTTAATTGGCAGATATCGAGAATCTTAACGTGGGGAGAAATGGTAAATATTTAATAAAGGAGCTCAATGCAAGATGTTCTTGAGATTATGGAACATAATGCAATTATAGTTCTTTAGTGGTGTAAATTGTAATTCAGTGTTTTATAAAAATTATAGAAATCGCTGCTGATTTTTCATAATTGCAGATACCGCTATGAGGTTTACTTAATTGCAGAAACTGCTAATATGTGTCTGTGTTCCAGTGGAAGTCTTACGCATAATTACTCTCCAGGTCCCTGCTGTTGCCCTATAAATATGTGGGTAGGCTGAACCAATTTCATAACTTGCTTTTAAGACTAAAGTTGTCCAGGTTCTGTCGGTACGAGTTCTCAGATAATTATAACCCACACTATATCCAGAAATCGCATAAGGGAATACAATAGAAGATTTGATAGGAGCTTCAACTTGGATTCAAATCATAGTTAAAGATTCAATTGATAAAAATGCATTCTTCTAAATTAATTTCGGATGCACGAGTTTTATTTTGATCACTCATCATCAAAAGTTTTATCTGGAACCCATTTTGGCGTTTGCCTGTCCAGTTATTTTTTTTCAGATAATTATTTGTAAAAACAAATATATTAGCAATCTTACCTCCAACAATTGGTATCAAAGCTATTTTATTTTTTGTTTGCGATTATCGAAGCCGGGTAGTTTTAGAACTGTGATAATTATTATTTTGCAGGTGTTCTAATCCCGATTTTATGATCTTCATTTATTATTCATGTTTGATTGAATAGTGTGAATGATGATTATTTTTTTAATCACGAAAATTGACCGTGATAGATCGAATGAGAGCTTTCGGGACATAGGATCTATGTAATAGCTAGTTTTTATTTTTAAAATATCTGTTTAGATTATTTAAGAATATGTTAAACTTATCCAAGAATACGAAGAACGGAGGCGGCACCGACGGTAGTTCAAGTTTTAACGAACCACAGATTGCGGTAAGTTTCTAATGGTTTTAAACAATTTTTTTGGTCAGTTTTTTGGCAGTATTTGTGAATAAAAAATAATATTAAAAACATGTCAAAAACAGCGAGGAAAAATCACAAAAATAACCCAATGCTGGCGGCTCTGCCGACGGCGGTTCGACGACAGTTTTTATGATTTTTTGGGCTATTTTTTGGATTATTTTTTAGACAATTTTTTAAATATAAAATAGCAGTAAAACATGCCTCAAAATACTATTAAAAATAGAAAAAATAGTTCAAAATCACAACCCAAATAGGCGGAAAATAGGCCGACAATGGTCGTGCCTGGCGGCATGGTTCGGTGCTATTTTCGAGGCTATTTTGGTACTATTTTTGAAGCATTCTTCGAAGTATCATGTGGTTGGATACTCAAGCTATTTTTTCACAAAAAACTAGCACAAAAGAAGTACAAGAAAAGGCCCAAACATGGCAGCGGCGGCGTAGTAGTGCGACAGAGCAGTGGCTTCTAGGCAATTTTCTGACAGTTTTCTAGGCTATTTTTGAGCAATTGTTTTGATGGAAAGATTCTAATTTTCAAGATCTTATCAATGGTATAAAGTACATCAAAAGAGGAATTAAGAAAGATGTCGAAAAGGCCTCGGGAAATTGGCAGTTCCAGGCAGCGACGAACAGGAGCGGTGGTAGTCTATTTCGGGCAGCTTTCTAGTGTTTTTCTAAGCTGTTTTCGAGTAGATTTTTTCATAGAAAAATTATAATTTTCAAGATCTTTCCAACGGTATAAAGTACGTCAAAAACAGAGTTCGGAAAGAAGTCGAGAAAGCCTTGGAAAGTTGCCGGTTATGGGTGATGGCGCTGTGGGGCGGCGGCAGCAGTTTCAGGCTAGTTTTTTGGCATTTTTCCTGGAAATTTTTCAGAATTATTTTTGACAAAAAAATTCCATATTTCGAGAGCTTTCCAACGGTATAAAGCTCGTAAAAAATGGAGCTCAAATGAGGCGACAGCAAGGGCGGCACCAATGGTGGATGGTGGTGGCCAGCGGTTTCTCTTTCCCGGGGCTACTTTGTGTTGATTTTGTAATGTATACGAGACTGATATGATTTATGAGTATATATCAGGTAGTATTAGAAAATCCTGATACAACCAAGACACCTAATCAAAAGCGAACAGGGATTGAAACAGTTTATTCACTTAGGGAGATTGAAACACCTCAGTGTTTTACTTGGATCATAAAATCAGGATATATACATATCATGTTTATATATATATGAACTGCGTGGATGATTGCATATCTGTTTTACTTATCCTGTTAATTTAATTAATTTGAATATTCGATTTTAACTAAAATATTTTATAATGAAAAATAAAATTAAGTTTTTTTCAATTAATTAATTTTAATTAAATGAAAAAACTTTAGATATTTTATTTTTTTAGAAAATATCACGTTTAAGATGATTTTTCATAAAATCAAATATATTAAAAAATGTGAAAATTAATTCTGAATTTTGAATTAATTAAAAAAAAAAATATTTTATCAAAATAAATTATTTGGAATCGTGCACATGGAAAGTTGTTTGATTCTTTTAAATCGTGTAGTTTTCGAAATTAATAAATTTATTTTAATTAAACGGATTTTTGTAATCCTAAAAAATATTTTAAAAATCTAAGTGGGAGAGAGAATTTATTCACATATGAATTTCACGGTCTCCATCACTAGTTTGTAGGCGATGCAATTAAACCCTGTGTGTCGGCAATAAGGCTTTTCTCCACAACGGACAGATTAATTATGGTATCGCCAGTACAAACCTTTTTTAAAGATAATTTTGAATAATTATTAGTGTGGATCACTTCTCCAACTAAATGGTTCATTGCAAAGTGATTGATTTGGGATTAGGTGATGGTTAACACTTAGTTGTTTATAATAGAATTATCTCCAATTGAGTCACTGCTATTATATACTGGACCAAAATTATGTCAGCTATTTAATTTTACTGGGCAGAGTCAGCTGCCTAGATAGTAAAATTAAAAATAATTAGCTTGACTGGTCTTATGAAGGATAGTAGACGTTCTCCCAACGAGGCATGTTATTCTCAGGTTACCAGGCTGCTGGCAAATTAATTTTAAAATGGTAGAAGGAACCAAATTAAAATGAATTCATAATTTTGCTTATCATAATTAATGAGTTTTTTTTTAATTATGTGATTCTCAATATTAAAATGGCTTTCAATCCACTCTCTTCAATACTCAAAAAAAATAAATTTACAGGACCAAATTTTGTTGACTAAAAAAGTAACTTGGATATAGCTTTAATTACCAATAGTATTACTTCAATACCAGAAAATGTGTTAGTTTATGAAAAAGGTTATTCCTCGGGGTCTAAAGGCATGAAGAAGAAAAAGATTTAGAAATAGGGAGACAGTTTTCAGGGTAGTTAGTGGGCCACGGACTGGTGTGAAAAAGTCGAAAGACAGATGCTTTCACTGTAACTAGACGCGGCACTAAAAAAAGTTATGTTTAGTATTTCTCAGTAAATAGAACAACAAGGATAATTTTTGTTCACTGGTTGTGAAAACCTGTTTAGCGGTGTTATCTACCGGTACTTGGTGTGTAGATACAGAAATCTCTAATCATGTATGCAATTCTTTACAGGGGTTCCAAGAAATCCGATAACTTAGTGATGGGGAGATTTATGTACATATGGGTAATAATACAAAGGTAACAGCAGTTGCAGTAGAAGATGGCACTCTTAATTTTGGTAGAGATCGAGTTTTAATATTGAGATATTGTCTTTATGTACCTGCTATTAGAAGAAACTTAATTTTCGTTTCTGGAATAGCTAAAGACAGATATTTGGTTTATTTTAATAACTCTATGGTTATTAAGGATAATAAACGGGTTGTCTGTTCTAGTACATTGGTGAATGGTCTTTATATTATTACTCTAATCTCTCTTACACTGTAACTGACTGAAATGAATAACACATTTATATTACCATATATGAGAAAGTTTTCTTCTTTAATAAATCAAATATTTCTTTGGCACTTACGCTGGAGTCATATTAATCTAAAAAGGATAAACAGACTGGTAGCAGATGGACTTTTGAGTTCATTGAAAGTGAAGGCACTTCCAGTCTGTGAATCTTTCTTAGAAGGTAAAATAACCAAGAGGCCCTTTTTTGCTAAAGGTTATAGAGCTAAAGAACCGTTGGAACTGGTTCATTCTGATGTGTGTGGTCCTATAACAATCCAGGCTAGAGGTGGCTTTGAGTATTTTATCAATTTCATTGATGACTACTTAAGGTATGGATACATTTACCTGATGCACCGTAAGTCTGAATATTTTGAGAAATTCAAATAATTCAAAGCGAAGGTAGAGATGCATCAGGATAAAAGTATTAAATCACTACGATCCGATCGTGGTGGAGAATACCTATTTGGAAAGTTTAAGGACTACTTGTCATCAAAGGGAATTACATCCCAGTTGACTGCACCTGGCACTCCGTAGCAGAATGGTGTAGCAAAAAGAAATAATAGGACTCTTATGGAGATGGTAAGGTCAATAATGAGTTATTCAGGTTTACCCGATTCGTTTTGGGGACTCGCTTTAGAGACAGCGGCTTGCATTCTGAATATGGAACCGTCTACTTTAGTACCTTCTACTCTCATAGAATTGTGGACCAGGCGTAAGGCTAGTTTGAAACACATTTAAATTTAGGGATGTCCAGCACATGTGCTAAAAGAAAACACGGGTAAGTTAAAATCGAGGACAGAAGTCTGTTTCTTTGTGGGGTATCCCAAGGAAACGAAGGGTGGTCTGTTTTATAATCCTAATGATCAGAAGGTCATTGCTAGCACCAATGCCCGATTCTTGAAAGAAGATTGAATTATGGATCACAAGCCCAAAAGTAACATTATTCTGGAAGAACTTAGAGAAAATACCAGTAGAACAGAAGGACAAGTCACTGATATTCTATTACCTCGTTGTAGTAGGAGGACTATTGGGACATGTGTAAATCAAGAACAATATGCTGATGCACAAAGTTCAGATTCTACACAATATGTTACTGCTAGTACACAGACATAGGTAGTGCCTCGTCGTAGTGGGAGGGTTGTTCATCAACCTAATCGGTATATGTTCTTAGGAGAGTCTTTTGATAAGATCCTGGTAGAACTAGATATCAAATCCTGCAACTACAATGAAGCACTTCAAGATAAAGATGTAGATCTTTGGCAAATGGCTATGGATTTAGAGATAGAATCTATGTATTCTAATCAGGTCTAAAAACTTGCAGAACCACCCGAAGGGATAAAACTCATTAGATGCAAGTGGATCTATAAGAGGAAGAGAAGAGCAGACGGGAAGGTTAAAACCTTCAAAGCTAGGCTTGTTGCTAAAATGTTCACTCAGAAAGAAGTGATCGATTATGAGGAAACCTTTTCGCCGGTAGCCATGCTTAAGTCTATCCGAATTTTCTTATCCATTGCTGCTCATTTCGATTACGAAATCTAGAAAATAGATGTCAAGACAGCTTTCCTTAACGAAAATCTTAACTAGTGTATCTATATGATGTCACCAGATGGATTCATTGCAAAGGGCCACAAGCACATATTGTGCAAGCTTAAGAGATCCATTTATGGATTTAAGCAGGCATTAAGGTCATGGAACACTCGGTTTGATCAAGCTATAAAGTCTTATGGTTCTTATCAGAGTCCGAATGAGTTTTGTGTGTACAAAAAGCATGACGAAAGCGTGGTGATCTTCTTAGTATTTTATGTAGACGATATCTTGCTCATCGAAAATGATGTGAGGCATTATCTACAGTTAAAGTACGGCTATTTGGGCAGTTTGATAAGAAGAACTTGTGAGAGATCAGTCACATCCTTGGGATCAAGCTTATGCGAGATTAGAAATAAAAGATGTTGAGCTTATCACAAGAAAAGTATATCGATGATATTCTTGCTTGTTTTAACCTGCAAGATTCCAAGAAAGGGTTTCTCCCTCTCAGGCATAGAATCACTCTATCCAAGAATCAGTGTCCTAAGACACCTGATGAAATAGAGAAGATGAAGGCAATTCCTTATACTTAGGCAGTAAGAAGTCTCATGTATGTTATGTTTTGCACTAGACCTGGCATCTACTTTGTCGTTGACATGGTTATCATATATCAATCTAATCCAGGGCAAGAGCACTGGACTGTAATAAAAAATATAATCAAGTACCTGAAAATGACTAAGGATTATATGTTAGTTTACCATGCAGACAGTCTAGCACATTTGGGGTATACAGACTCAGATTTTCATTCAGACATAGAGATTACATTAGGAGATAACCTTGCAGATCCTTTACAAAGAGCTTACAGTTAAGACTTTTGATAGTCATGTAGAGAGCGTGAAAGTTAGATGTATGGCAGTATAATTTTGAGTATAAGTGGAAGATTATTAATGTTGGTATACTAAAAATTATGTTTTTAGTATTTAATTTTATTTTAATAAAACTAATTATTCTATTTTATGAGAATTTTTATGAGCAATATATGTGTATCATTTCTTTAATGTTATACATGGATGTCCGATATTCTGTATAGTATTTAATCTAGTGTCTCACGTACGGCTTGTACACAAAAGATCAGATTTTAGGTTCTTGCAGAATATAAATTTTATGGTCACAGTTTAAATAAAAATGGGCATACCATCGGTACGACTGTAGCACAGAGTTTTAGTAGGGCTCTCTTAGTTACGGGAAACAAATAATAGCGTCGTCTATTATTTCGATTCTTTGTACTAGTACACTTTGTGTGTATTGAATAGGACATTTGAGATAATTAATTTTATATTGACTATATAAATTAATTCACACTCCAAGGTTATTATGAATAGTGCTTATCCTCTTAATTCTGAAATAATTATTGATTTTCGTATATTTAATATTCGTTATTTTGATTCATTAGATAGTGCGATCTTATATGGGTCTATATTCCTGGTAAGTTGGATAGCGGTATTATTTATATGGAAATTATTAATTATTAACAGAATTCACGTCCCAAAATATTGGGATTGACGATACCCCCTTAAGGAAGCTTATAAGTTTTAACCGGGCCAAACCCTACAAGTAGATTTGATTATTCAGCGGTTAAATAAGTTAAGCGAAAAAACTTAAGGAATATCAAGATGCCGATTGAATTAAATTGTCAGTAATTAAATTTAATTGGCAGGTATCAGAAATCTTAACGTGGAGAGAAATGATAAGTATTTAATAACAGAAGCTCAATGCAAGATAATCTTGAGATTATGGGTCAGCGTGCAATTATAGTTCTTTAGTGGTGTGAACTGTAATTCAGTGTTTTATGAAAATTACAGAAACCGTTGCTGATTTTTCATAATTCCAGATACCGCTATGAGGCTTGCTTAATTGCTAAAACTGCTGATACGTGTCTATGTTCGATTGAAAATCTTACTCATAATTACTCTCTAGGTCCCTGCTGTTACCCTATAAATATGCGGGTAGGCTGAATTAGTTTTATAACTTGTCTTTAAGACGAAAGTTGTTCAGATTTTATCGGTACAAGTTCTCAGAGGATTATAGCCCACACTATATCCAGAAATCACATAATGGAATATAGTAGAAGATCTAACAGGAGCTTCAACTTGGATTCAAATCATAGTTGAAGATTCGACCGGTAAAAAAGTATTCTTCTAAATTAACTTCGGATGCATGGGTTTTTTTTTTATCGTTCGTCATTAAAAGTCTTATCTGGAGCCCGTTTTGGCATTTGTCCATCTAGTTATTTTTTTTCACATAATCGTTTGCAAAAGCAAAGATCTTGGCTGTCTTACCTTCAACACCTCGGGCCTCTCTTGGATACTTCTCTCTCCAGCTTCAGCGTAGGCATGCTCTTTGCATCTATCTTCTTGCTCATTTTCTCTTGGGACCTTTGGAAGGGCGTGCTAGCTCTTCCTTAGTAGATGTTGCACATCAGATTTACGAATGCCAGGACCCTATCTTGTTAGCTCTTACCGAGACACTGCTTAGGCTTGATACAGTGCACACTAGGGGTGCCCCTTATTTTGCCGATAGTGCTCTTTTGCTGCGGGTAGTCCCTCAAGTCTCCTTTTTCTGTATTCCCTCATATTTTTTCACTCAGCTCTCCTTTTTCTTTATTCTCTCGAATATTTCCCACTCAGCTCTCCTTTTTTTATATTCTCTCGAGTTTTTTTACTCAGCTCTCATTTTTCTCTATTTCTCTCAGGTTTGGTTGATGTAAAAGGTGAATCTGCTCGAGAAGCCTATATATGATATTACAGCGTTAAGTCCTTCATGTGCTGTCAGGTTTACCGACTTTGCTCTGCTGAAGTTGATTGGAAGGATTATCTAAATTCTTTGACTGGAGAGGACATCTCATGGCTATGCCCTTAGCTTAAGTTATCTTCTATGACTGTTTCCACTGTAGGTCACTCGGGAGTCATGTTGGTTAGCTTAAAACTGACCACCTTCTATCATTCTTATTGCAATCTTCACCAGCGTGGGCATACCCAGATCTATCCCGAGACTCCTATGAGCCATCTGTATGGTCACCCTCATTGGGGCCCCTTTTCTGGCTCAATATCAATGGGCTTGGTCTTCTCGACTAAGGATACCGGTTGGCAGGTACTTTGGTAGTAGGCTTTCTGAGGTTTACAGGGTTTAGCTGCAAACAGAGATAAAGCGCGAGGCAGGACAAGGAGGAGATGCGAAGAGAAGGAGAGCTTGACTTCTTTTGCTATGTCTATCTATGTTTACTTTCCTTTTTAACTTTTTAGGATGAGAACTTGTGAGCCTTTCTTGTATCTTTTGAAATCTAATCGGTAAACTCATTAATGAAAATCCCTCCACTTTTGGTTTGTGATGGCTTATACCATAATCATTTTATTAAAGAAACTTAAAACAAGCTTTTGCATTGATCAACTTACTTGAAGCACGGTTACAAGGAGGGAATTTTGAACAAAGGTTTGGGCTGAACTTCTGACAGAAGCTACCTACACATTCTGAAGAAGGGAATTAGGCCATAACGTAGTTCAAAGTAGGGGTTACGCTCTGGTATTGAGGCTCTCCTTTTTCATGCTTTTTCCTCAGGGGTAGAATCTTTTAAACTGGTCTAAATTGATAGGTGTAGAGAAAACATTACCGGCTAAGTCCATCAGAATTTCAGCTTCTCCTGACATGAGGGTGTTAATAAGATAGGGTCCGACCCAATTGGGTTTGAACTTTCCCTTAGGGTCCAAAATTGGAGCTCTGATCTCTTTGAGAACTAAATTACCTTCCTTCAAGTTTTTGAACTTAACCTTCTTATTGAACGCTCGAGCTATCCTTCTCGGATACCCATGAACATGAAACAGTGCTTAAAGTCTTCTTTCGTTAAACAAGCATAATTCGTCAAATCTATTCCTCTCCCATTCTGTCTTGGCAATTCTACTCTTGGCCATTACACTCAAAGACGGGATTTCCAATTCAATAGGTAGGATTGCTTCCATTCCGTATACCAAGGCATATGGTGTGGCCCTGTTGAAATTCTAATCAATGTCCAGTATCCCCAAAGCGCAGATGGTAGCTTTTCTAGCCAATCTCTACTTCCATCTATCGTTTTCTGAAGGATTTTCTTCACATTCTTATTTGCGGCTTCCACAACCCCATTAGTTTGTGGTCTGTATGGTGAGGCTTTGTGACTAGCAATCCAGTATTCCTCCAATAGATCCAAAATTTCTCCCTGAAAGTGGGAACCATTATCAGAAATTATCACGTGCGGGACTCTGTACCGAAAAATGAGATTCTCTTTGATGAACTTAGCTACTTGAGTAGCCTTCAGGACGGAGTAAGAGATAGCTTTGACCCACTTTGTGAAATAATCAATTTCCACAAGAACAAACTCGTGCCCATTTGACGCCTTGGGTACAACCTTCCCTATGACATCAATTCCCCTAACCGAGAACGGCCAAGGCGAGTTCATGCTATATAGTTGAGATGGTGGTACATGTATGAGGTTTGAGTAGAACTCGCACTTTCGGCATCTCTGAACAAACAGATGGCAGTCTACTTCCATGGTCATCTAGAAATATTCTTAGCGCATGATCTTTTTAGCCAGCATCATCCTGCTCATGTGAGGTTTGCAAACTCCTCTATGAATTTCTCTCATCACCTCGTGTTCTTCTTTTGTGTCAACACAAAGTTTATTAACTCTCAGATATCCTCTTTTGTATAATTTTTCCCCACAAATTCTGAACTGTGCGGCGAGTCTCCTGATAACTCTCTGGTTCTTCTTACTAGCTTGGCTCAGATATTCTCTCTTCTCGATGAATTCCCAGATGTCGTGATACCATGGTAACCCATCATTGGTTTCTTGGGTCATAGCGATGTTGATTGCAGGCACATCTTTCTGTTGAATTTTCAAGGGCCTCATTCTTATCCCGGGCGGTATATCTATCATTGATGCTAGAGTAGCCAAGGCATCGGTGAATTTATTTTGTAATCTTGGTACATGAATAAATATTACGCTTTCAAAGCAGGGGATCATTAGCTCGAGTTCTCGATGATACTGAACCAGCCTTTCTTCTTTGACCTTTCACTCATTCTTTACCTAGGATATAATCAGAGTAAAGTCTCTTATGACCTCTAACTTTCTCGCCCCTAGTTCTAAGATGGCTTCCAATCCAGCCAAGCAAGCTTCGTACTCGACCTGATTGTTAGTAACCTCAAAATTCAACTTACAAGCCAAAGGTATACAAGAATCATTAGGTGCAACAAAGAGTATCCCTATCCTATAACCGTATTAGTTTGAGGGTCCATTGATCTTTCTCAATCTTCAGCACCTTCTCATTAGAAAACTCAAATTTAGGCTCTTCTTCTCCGTTGATATGCCGGTGTCAAATTCCCTTACCCCGAGATACAATGCTTCGCAGTACTGTGCTTATCTCCAGGGCCACGGACATCTGACTGATAAGTGTATGAGACTCCGACATGAGATCCAGGATCTCATCGATAACAAGTTGATTCCCTCGCCGTCTGTTGTTCAAAAGCCGAATGTCACGACTAACCCCCTACCAAACCATGCTAAGCAGCTTGGAGTAAACTGCATGACTCTAAAACGATCAAAAAATTTGAGTCAGTATATCTATTTAGCGTGTCTACCACGCCCTCGTGTTTTAGCTACTGAGGATCAGACAATATGCTCATTTAATATGGATAGAAACGACCAGGATAGGATGGAGGAATGGAATGACAACACCTGGGGATGGTATCGAATGGTAATCCAAGCCTTCCAATAAGAAGATGAGGAATGCAATGAGGAAGATGATTGGCCGCTGGATTATCCGGCACGACCATATGGATTTGGCCACGTGTTTGATGGCATTACTCTTCCTCAACTTTTTGAGGAAGAGATATATGTCGACGACATGCAATCCTATTGGTTGGTAAGGGTCATGCTGAAATCAGATGGGGCTGAGTGGACCGACTTTTGGGTTGCTCGGGAACAACACATGGAGTACATCGGAGAAGACATCTGGGAAGATGTTGATAATACGTGGGCTATTGAGGATGATGAGGAAAGAAGAGAAAGAGCAGTGGTCAGCGGGTTAGATAATCTGTAGGCATTTGAAAGCCCTCTCTACATAGACGAAGTAAGACAGACCAAAAGTACAATACCGGGATTATGGGATCCTAAGGATGGTGTGGAACATTTAACCAGGAGTGGACGGCATTTCAAGCCAACTCAGTTGAAAAAAGGGTAGTCAAGCGAGAAAAGGAAAGAGAAAGAATAAGAATAAGAGAATGACGCTGTGTTAAAGAAGCTTAAGAAGAACATGCCAATGTCAGCATTTGGGGCTTATTGATGGCCTCACATAAGCATAGACAAGCTGTGCTAAAGGTCCTGAACAAAGCTAGTGTTTCGATAGATACAACCCCAGAGCAACTCGTTGGACTTATTCTGCTGGCTGCGAAGCCAAAAGTCATTTTCTTTTCTGATAAGGATCTGCCAACAAAAAGGAAAGAATCATAACAAACCCCTGCACATAACCGTTAAATGCTTGGAAAAGTGGGTCTCGGTGACTTTTATTGATAATGGGTCCGCATTAAATATCTGTCCGCTTAAAACAGCAGTTTTCTTAGGACTAAAGCTGGAACATTTCACACCTAGTAATCAAGGGGTCCAAGCTTATGATAACATGAGGAGAGATTTGTTGGGCTTGGTATCATTAGCATTATCAGTAAGGCCTCTTGAGACATTATTTGAGTTCTATGTATTAGATGTACCGGCTTCATTCAACCTGTTGCTAGACAGGCCATGGCTACATGACCTGAACGTCTAGGAAGTTTCGTTGACTCTTCACCAAAAGCTAAAATTGATAAATAATGGGACAGTTCTGACTATCCATGGAGAAGATAATATTCAACCCCAATAGGAGAAGGCTCGACTCTCTTGAAGATTCAGCATGGTGAAGGGGATGTGTCGCTAAGTGGCTTCCGGTTCGACGAGGCGTAGGCTATGGAAATGCTATTGAATGAAGAAGAGATGTACATCAACCCGAGAGAAATTATAATGATGATACAAATGTCCTACTTCCCGGGCATGGGGCTAAGGCGTAAGCAACATGGAATTCCCGAACCTGTCCATGTATTGTCGACTTCTCGCCGTTTTGGTCTTGGATACAAACCAATGAGAGAAGATTTGGAAGGGCCTAAAAGGGGACAAAAAGCCAACTATTCAGGAACACTCAACGGGTATTTTGTCAAAGAATGAGAAGACTTCCTGTACTGTGACTTTCCAAAGCCATGGATCGACAAAGAAACTGACCAGAAGTTTCCAGAGCTAGAGATCTTCTTCGGCCATCAACTATCTGACACAGAAGAGGATGAAACAGTGAAAGGGGAAGAGGAAGGAAAGAAGATCCAAGAGGAAGATTGGGCAGACAAGCTTGATGGAATCGACATGGGAATGTTGTTCAATGAAAAGATGACACAGCTGCACGTAACTAACCCAGACTATTTCATGGGCTTCAGCGCGCCAACCAACTGCACCTAGCTCATTGTTAATGCGGCTACAAAGGTAGTGAAGAACTGGACCTTAGAGTCTTGTAATGTGCATGTTGTCTGTTCCAAGTCTGAGTCTGAGTCTGTGGTTGAGGGCACGTCTGTTTGTGCACCTCCCCATGTTTATGCTTTTGAGTTTGTAATTCTATCTTCCTTCAATGAAATGAACAAAATTTCTGATTACTCTGTTTTGTTTGATTTGTTTCATACGCTTTTCGAAGATTTTGAAATCGACGAGGATATCCCTGAAAAAATAAAACTTTTAATAAAAAGAGAGGAAGAAATGCGCGCCTAACCAGTAATTGAAAAAACTTTGTCAATAAATCTGTGTAATGAAACTAACCCACAAAATGTACAAATTGGTTTTTCTTTATCCTTAGTTGAATGCGAACAATTAATAACTTTATTAAAAGAATTCAAGGTTGTATTTGCATGGTCTTACGAGGATATGCCCGGAATTGATCCTAACATTGTCCAACACCATATTCCCTTATACCCCAATGCAAAATCGGTCAAACAAAAATTAAGACGGATCCGGCCAGAATGGGCTCTGAAGATTAAAGAAGAAGTTATCAAACAGATCAACGGTGGATTCCTGATGGTAACCGAGTATCCAAAGTGGGTGGCAATACTGTTCTAGTGTTGAAGAAAGACAGTCATATCCAAGTCTGCATGGATTTCCGGAATCTCAACAAGGCTAGCCCGAAAGATGATTTTCCTTTACCACACATTGATGTCTTGGTAGAAAGTACAGCAGGACATGCCTTGTTATCATTCATGGATGGCTTCTCTGGGTACAACTAGATTCTGATGGACCCCGAGGATAGAGAAAAGACGACATTCACTACACCTTGGGGCACCTATTGTTATCGTGTGATGCCATTTGGTCTAAAAAATGCAGGGGGAACCTATCAGATGGCTGCCACTACTTTACTGCCTTGAGGATAAGAATTCAAAATTATAAGTCCAAGTCGTTTAAGACAAGAGTTAGGCTCAAAAAGTCATATAAAATACTCGAATTGTCTCATATAATTAAATTAAAAAAATTAATTGATATATATATATATATATATATATATATACACACACACACACTCAAGTGGCTAGACCTAGGAGTTTGTGTCAAACTTGGTTTTCAAGTTTCCTTAACCTAGATTAGTGAAAAGTAACCCAAGTTAAGTAAACCTAATCTAGAGTTAACCAAGCTTCTCAAAGAAGCTTCATTCCCTCTCTTTGTCTATAAAAAGGGACCCAACCTACCTATTCTTCCTCTAAATTTTGTGCATAATGAGAGAGAGAGAGAGAGAGAGAGAGAGAGAGAGAGAGAAAAGAAGAAAAGAGAAGAAAGAAAAAGAAAGAAGAAGAAAGAAGAAGTAAAAGGATCCATGGAGCCTGAAAGCTAAGTCCAAAGTTTTCCATCACTAAGAAACAACTTCTAACAAGGTAATCAAGACTCAAACACTTCTGATTGTATACATATCAAATACATCTTTTGACATTAAGGTGTTGTGGTTGCTTAGAAGTTTTTGTTTGGTTTCGTAATATCTTTGTCCCTTGTCTTTCTCTTTGGCCGCTAGTCTGCAGCGGGATCACATCCCTTTTTACAGGTTTGGTGCCTTATGGGAGCAGGGTGTTACAGAGAACCAATGCGTAATTATCCCAATAGGAACCATCAGAACTCAAGGCCCTACTAGAGGAATCAACAGATAGGAAGAGGAAGTAGGCAGCAGGGAGAGAGGAGTAGAGGAATTTTTAAGTGTTTTAGTTACGGATGAGAAGGGCATAGAAGGTTCGAGAACCCTCAAGAGCAGAGGAGGAATGATAAGAGGAACTTGCAGACCCGACCCCTGCAATAGCAACAACAGTAGTACTAGCAGCAACAGCAACAACCGCAGCAAGGAGGACAACGCCATGCAAATTAGCTACAAGGGCAGACGACGAACCGACCACACAACGGAGGAAGACCATTTAGAAATGGCAATCAGGGTACCAGAGGACTTCAGTAACAACGAGCAAGGAATGGAAATGGCAACGACGAAGGATGGGTTTTCACCATTCAGGGACAAGAAGAGAAGGGTTGTCAAGTCATCCAAGGTATGTTCACACTCTTAAACACTTCGGTGAAAGTACTATTTGATTTTGGGGCATCGTATTCATTTATATCTACTTCATGTATGAGATCTCTACACCTAGAACCAGAACTATTATCTCAAATCCTGTGTATAGCCACGCTGATAGGGAATCGAGCACAAGTAGATCACATAAGTAGGTCGTGCACATTACGAATTGCCAATACCTATTTATCTTGTGATCTACAAGTTATGGATTTGGCCAACTACAACGTTATCTTGGGAATAGATTGGCTTTCTGCCCACCGAACTTTAATAGACTGCCACTAGAAAAAGATCAAGGCCTGCACCGAAGATGGAGCCCAAGTACAAATTCGGGGCAAACGAAGAGATCCCCAGACGATAGATGTATGCCAAACCCGACACCCTGATGCTTTTCCCTGCCTAGTATCCTATTTGTTAGCTAGCACCAATCTTTAACCTAAGGTAGAACTTTCCCGGCTAGTCCAGGGATATCCTCGTTGAATTTAAAATCATCAGAAAGCGTATGAAATAAATCAAACAAAGCAGAGTAACCAGAAATCTCATTTATTTCATTGAAGAAATAGGGGATTACAAGCTCGAAGGCAAAAGTAGGGGGAGGTGCACAGATAAACGTTCCCTCCATCACAGACTCTGACTCAGACTTAGACTCGGGATGAACAACCTGCACATCACATAACTCTAAGGTCCAGTTCTTCACTTCCTTTATAGCCGCATCGACAATGAGCTTGGTGCAGTCCATTGGTGCACGGAAGTCCATCATGAAGCAATCTTGGTCAGTTATGTGCAGCTAAGCCATCTTTTCGATGAACAACGCTCCCATGTCGATTCCATCAAGCTTGTCTGCCCAATCTTCCTCTCGGATCTTCTTTCCTTCCTCTTCCCCTTCCACTATTTCATCTTCTTTTGTATCAGATAATTAATGGCCAAAGAAAATTTCTAGCCCTGGTAGCTTCTGTTTAATCTCTTCATCAATCCATGGCTTCGAAAAGCCACAGTACGGGAAATCTTCTCCTTCTTTGATGAAGTAGTCGTTGAGTGTTTCTGAGTGCTTAGCCTTCAGTTTCCTTTTAAGCCCTTCCAAATCTTCTTCCGTTGGCTTATACCCAAGACCAAAACGGCGTGAAGCTGGCAATACCTGGATCGGTTCCGAAATACCCTGCTGTTTGCGACCCAACCCCATACCTGGAAAATAAGACATATGTCTCATCATTGTAACCACTCACGGGTTGATGTAATTTTCCTGTTCCTTCAATAGCATCTGCATAGTCTGAGCTTCATCGAATTGAAACCCACTCAACGACACATCCCCCTCTCCATGCTGAACCTCTAAGAGAGTCGAGCCCTCTCCTCTTAGGGGTTGAATATTATCTTTCCCGTGGATGGTAAGCACTACCCCATTGTTTATCAACTTTAGCTTTTGGGGGAGGGTAGATGACACTGCCTGGACATTTAGATCATGTAGCCATGGCCTGCCTAACAACAGATTGAAAGAAGCTGGCACGTCCAATACATGAAATTCAACTAACGTCTCCAAAGGCCCCACTAATACTGCAAATGATACCAGACCTAGCACATCCCTCCTTGTATTGTCGTAGGCTCGAACTCCTTGGTTGCAGGACGTGAACTGGTTCGGCTTCATCCCCAAACAAATTGCAGTTCTGAGTGGGCATACGTTCAACACTGAACCATTATCGATGAGGGTTACTGGGACCTACTTTTCTAAACACTTGACTATAATATGCAGAGGCTTATTATGATTTTTCCCTTCTAATGGTAGATCTTTCTTAGAAAAAGAGACCACCTTAGGCTCTGTAGCTGGTAGTATTAACCCAATCAACTGTTTAGGGGTAACGTCTATTAATACATTGGCTTTATTCAGAACTTTCAACACAACTTGCTGGTGCCTGTGCGAAGCCATTAGCAGACCCCAGATGCTAATGTTGGCCTGTGTCTTCTTCAACTATTTTAGTACAGCGTCATCCTCTTCTTCTTATTCCTTCTCTTTTCCTTTCCCGCTTGGTTGCCCTTTTTCCAACTGAGTCGGCTTAAAATGCCACCCACTTCTTGTCAAATGTTCTATGCCTTCCTCCGGATCCCACAATCCCGGCATTATATTGTCAGTCTGCCTTACCTCGTCCACGCACAGAGGGCTTTCAAACACCCACAGATCATTTAAGTCGGTGACTGCTACTCTTCCTTTTCTTTTCTCATCATCCTCAATGGCCCATGTGTTGTTAACTTTTTCCCATATGTCCTCTTCGATATACGCCACTTGCTGTTCCCGAGCGGTCCATAAGTCGGTCCATTCAGCCCCATTTGATTTCATCACAACCCTCACTAACCAATAGGATTGCATATCATCAATATATACCTCTTCCTCAAAAAGTTAAGGAAGGGTAATGCCGTCGAGCACATGGTCAAATCCATATGGCCGCACCGGGTAGTTCAACGGCCAGTCGTTCTCTTCATTACGTTCCTCCTCTTCCTGTTGATTAACTTGGATTTCCATCTAATACTCTTCTCAAGCATCATCATTCCATTCCTCCATAATATCCCAGCCATTTCCCACCATAATCAGTGAACAGACTGTTTGATCTTTAGTAGCTAAAACATGCGAACATGGCAGATGCGCTTAACAGATATACTGGCTCGAATCTTCTGACTGTCCCAAAGACATGCAGTTTACCCCAGCTTGCTTGGCATGATTTGGCAGAGGATTGGTCGTGACATTTGGCTTTGGAGTAGCAGATGGTGAAGGGATTACTTTGTTGTCGATAAGATCCTGGATCTCATGATGCAGCCTCATACCCTTATCAGTCAAATGCCCATGACCCTGGTGGTAGGCACAGTACTGAGATGCATTATAACGCAGCGATAGGGGATCAGGTATGGGCATGGGGTCCAACAGCTTGATAAGCCCTTTCTCGATAAGTCGATTCAAAACTGTAGATAATGAAATGTTGAGGGGAGTGAAGACTCTCCTTGGCCTTTGTTGCGGCTGCTGACTGTTGTTTACCTATTTGGTATTATTTTCTTGTTGGGCAAAGGATGAAGGGTTCAAAAGGTTAATCTCATTCGAGTGAGAAACGAGGTTGGCAGAAGCAACCTAATTTTGGTTGTTAGCAGGGAAGGTCCTTCTTGGTTTCTGACTGGGCTCGGCTTTCTCAATATCTTCAGACTGAATGGCATCCTCAATCTGCACCCCAGCATCAAATAGCTGCTAAAAAGTGGAGAGCAGCTGTGTAATAAGATAATGTTTCAGAGGGGACTACAGGTTTTTCACCACAATTCTCACTTATTCTTTCTCAGTTGGCCGATTCGTCATTTTGGCCGCCTTGCCTCTCCACCGGGTCTGAAAATCAATAAATGATTCTCAATTTTCTTGACGAGTTGTTTCCAGCTCTCGGGTGGTGACATCCAACTAGACGTTATAGCTATATTGACTGATGAAAACAGTGGCTATATCTTTCCAAGTTCTAGTCTTAGCCACCTCTTAGGAGAGAAACCACTTTTATGCTACCCCAGAAAGCGATCGGTGGAACAATTGGGCCTTTAGCTGATCGTCGATTCCCATGGAGAAGAGAGTGCTGACATACATCCTCAAGTGGATTCGAGGATCACCAGTTTCATCAAATTTCTCCATCTCTGGCTTCTTAAAATTTTCCAGAGGTTTGGCACCGAGAATAAACACAAACTGCCTACATCCAGCATGTATTCTTCCACTCCCTTTTCCTTTCTCACTACCTTCTCCATTTGATCAATCTTCTCCGCCAATGCGAACTCCTTAGACTGGGCCGTAATCCTTTCCTCCACCGGGACATGTCAGGGAACCCGGGGTGGCGCGACGACTTGTGGTGCATCCTGTCCCTGGTTATCGTCCCAAAAGTCTTCACCATTCTCATTTGTGTCATCCAGCTGTCCATTTACGTCAGGCAGACGGGCCTGAATTGCCCAGACCTGCGCTTGGCATTGATTTTGAACCTGGGTTTGCCACTCTACAGCCTGTTGTATCTTAGTGATCGCCCTCATCAAGGTTGTCAAGTTAACTTCATTCTTTGCTATCTCAGATGATTCAGCTAACTGTTCAGATACCCTATAGAGTTTGCCTATTACTGATCGAGCCCAGACACGCGTCGACTGTAATCTTCCCTGCTCAATAATCTAAACCCAAAGAAAACTTGGATCCCAAAAGCAGAATAACCAATATCAAATACTTCTCTAGAAAGAACTTTGACAACAAATAGCAAACATTCCAGATATCCAAAACAGCAAGCCATAAGCAAATAATCACTGAAACTGAAATAATACCCCTACCAGGCTTATACTGGCAGCATAACAACTGAATACCTAAAAACCACGATGGCGGCTAAGAAGGAAAACAACCAGATTCTAGAGAGAAAGTTTGTCCAAAGAATCTAAATGTAGAAACTGGCAACACTCTGGCAAGAAAATAGAACTAGGACAAAGGGACCAATTTGACCTAAGACTCCAAGGAAAAACAGGCAGCACTCGAGTAGAAAAACAGAACGAGCTTACACGGGTTGAAGAAAGCGAGCCTAAACAGAAACGGCAGATAAAACCAAATAACCATGGAAGAACCCGAAAGAGAGAAAAACTATCCTAAAGGCCTCAAAACACAGGCATGACCCTGAGAAAAAAACTATAGCGTGAAAACCAAATAAGACAAAGAATATCACCCGGGTAAGAACCTGAAGGAAAAGCTAACCTAAACAACAAGGGATAATAAAGAACCCGAACCAAACCCGAAAAAGGGACTAGCCTAAGCCAAACTAACAAACCTAACAAACGCAAACAAAACATACAATTAAGAAAATACATAATCCTACTAAGGTCAGCAACACCTAATTGAGGGTTCTAAGCTACTATATGCAAAAGTTCAATTTTGGTCAATCGAACAGGATACCTTCTGAATAGAGCCGGGTATATACCTCACATGCCTTGAGTGGTGCAAAACATGTCAAACAGTACGACCGAACTCTTTTACTGTACCTATGAAAACGTACAGTTAGTAGGGCTTACCCGCCTTCCCAACAATTTTCGAAATGGATAAACGATCGGGACATCGGGTGGACTAGGCAGGGGGTGTAAAGAACAATGCACATGCATTCGAGAATGCAAATAAGAAATTCTTATTAAGAACCAATGATGTGTTCAAGTCTAGCCCTCTTATTTGAATTCATAAACCAATTCACAGCAGAGTTGCCAGAAAATACTGTGGCGTCGGAATTTTAGAGTTTTTGATAGGTAAAAAATATGAGAATTCAAAGGATGTTTGAAAAATATTTTAATACTTTGAAAGTCAAATTTTGAAAATCTTTTTTGTTGAAAATAGAGTCGCCACTTGGTTTTTGAAAAAAATCAAGAAAAATAAAAATGACTACTGATTTTTAAAGCGTTTAATCAGAGAAAAAGGGTTCGAAGGCAAATGTACGAATTGGGAAAGGTGTTAGGCACCCCATTCGCCTAACCATAAAGTTGGCATCTACTAATCATTATTGATTCTTTAATAAGATTTCTCATATGCATGCAAATTCAGAAAATAGAGGTAATAAGAGAATATCGAAAATCAAATATAGAAAATAAATAACATATGTATATAGAACACCAAAACAAAGCAAATAAAGAGGTAAAATCCTAAGTCTTACGGCATACAATTCTAACTAAAAGATACATTGAGCATTCCCACAGGCAATTTCACTAAAATAACCTAAACTATCATGATTTAAATAAAAGAACAAAAATATGCTAAAAATTGTTAAAATTACCTAAAAATGAATTGCCACAAAATAAGCTAAACTATTCTAAACACAATTTTAAAGAAAGTAGCTAATATTAAAATAAAAGAAAATAAAAGAAAAAAGAAAGAAAAATAAAGCTAGTAAAGAAATATTAAACTAATACTAGAAGAAAAGTAAAAAAATAAAATATGGGTGTAATATTGACAATTACAACTATGTATATGTAAGTGCTTAGATTATAACAATAACGATATCGTTAGTCGTATTGTTAAATTATGTTAACACTAATTAATGAATTAACAAGAGATAACAATGTGCTAAGTGTGAGATGTGGGTAAATTAACAATTAAGAAATTAATAAAAGTAACCAAATTACATGAAGCAAATTAAATGATAAACAAGATTAACTATATAAATAAATGAAACATGCGAATTGAAATTGAACTTAACCCGATCACTCCAAAAGAAAGGGAATGGAGTTAGAAAGATCGAAAATCCAAACAAAATACCTGGATTGCTAGTGAATCCTCGAGTTGGGAAATGGTGCCAACAATCCAATCCTCAAGATCCAAGTTAGGGTTTTAATGTTGGCGTCAGAGGTTCAGCTCTTAGTACTTCGACAAGGTTGTGGCATCGGAGCTCGGAATTACTCAACGACTCGGCATATCTTCTCTCTCTAAAATTCTTTCCTCAAAACATACCAGAGGGTACGGTATTTATAGAATTCTTCAACCAATGAGATGCTGACACGTTTTGGGGCACGTCAGGCCATTTGAAGTTGGCGGTCGCCTGGTTAAGAGTTTGTGGTTGCCACAAATGAAAAGGTTCCAAGAAGTTCTATTGGCGGTCGCCACAATGCAAGTTGGCAATCGCCAGGTTGGAGTTGGCGGTCGCCACTTTGACTAGGGTTTTCAAGAAGTTCTATTGATGGCCGCCACAATCAAAGTTAACGGTCGTCATAAAAAGTGGAAGTTTTCAAATGGTTCTATTGGCGATCACTACAATGGAGTTGGTGGTTCAAAATAATTTCATTGGTTGGAAGGTATTGATGATTTGGTTCAAATACCGAGCTTGGATCATTTTTCAAGGATCGTACTGAGGCACTATTCCAACTGTTTTCATTATCGAATTCACCTAACATTGGGCGGGGTCAAATTGGGGTGTCTACAGTTATCCTTTCCGATAAAGATAGTTTTAAGTCTTGACTTGGCTTTCAATTATTTTTATCCCGTGTTTCGTCCCGAATTGTTAGGTTTTAACTCGACCTATTAATTCGTAGTTTCATCCCCAGTTAAGATAATTTCTAGGATCTTGACTCGGTCCTTTTAATTATTTTATCCCCAACCGAGTTCTTAGATATTTACTCGATCTTTGACTTGATTGTTTGTGCTCCCTTTAGATCTTGATTCGATCTTTAGGAATTATTTGATCATATCAATGTTTGCTTCATGTTAGCATCTGCATCATGTTTATTCTCTTGCATATATGCATTTGTCCCAGGAACTACGTTTTGGTCTGATCCCTAGCAAAGGGATATGTAGGCAACTCGATAGAAATTCGAGTACGACCAACATCATTTGCATGCTTGTGTGTTTGTGGTCTAAGATTGACTACTTGGTCAAATGGATGTTATCTCTAGATCTTTGATATTATTTGCATCACGCGTTGCTATGCAAGTTATATCAAAGAGGGGCAACTGTAGACACCCTAATTTGACCCTGCCTAATCTTAGGTTGATCCAGATGAATTGGTGATGAAAATAATTTGAATGGTGCTTCAGTACGATTCTCAAAAAATAATCTAAGCTCGGTATTTAACCCAATGAGCAAAACCTTCAAACTAGTGAAATCATCATTGAACAGCCATGTTGGAACCTTGGGGTCGCCATGTTCATTGTGGCGCCCGCCATTAAAATCTCTTGAAAACCCTAGCCAGAAACAGCGACCGCTACAATAATCTATAGGGTTGCCAACTCCATTGTGGTGACCGCTAGTAAAATCTCTTGGAAACTACACTTTTTGCGGCGACCGCCATGTGCATACCCGGCTACCACCAACTCTAAATGACCTGACGTGTCCAAAAGCATGTCAACATCTCATTGGTTGAAGAGTTCTATAAATACCGTACCCCCTGGTACATTTTCAGGATAAAATTTTAGAGAGGAAAATTCTACTAAAGTATCGAGAGAGTACGAGCCCCGATGCTGAAATCTTGCCGAAGTACCGAGAACCGGATCTCTGACACCGATACTAAAACCCTAACTTGGATTGGATCATCACTTGAGGATTGGACTGTTGGTCACCATTCCCAACTCAAAGATTCATTAGCGATCTAGGTATTCTGTTTGGATCCCTGATCTTTCTATCTCCATTCCCTCTCTCTTTGAGTGACCGGATTAAATTCAATTTTAATTTGCGTGTTTTCTACATTTATATAGTTCATCTTGTTTACCGTTTAATGTGTTTTATGTAATTCGATTACTTTCATAATTGTCATTTTGTTCACATTGCACACTTAGCACATTGTTACCCTATAATTCATTAAAAGATAGTGCTAACATATTTGACAATTATAACTTTTAATGTTATTATTGTTATAATCAAATGCACTTACATTTATGTCGATATAATTGTCAATACTATATTCACATTTTTCAAATTAAATAATTGCTTAGTTGTTATTTTAGATACATTGCCTTTTAGTTTAAATCATTTAATAATATTTCCTTTATTTTTTCTTTTTTTTATGCATTAAATCTTTTAATGATAGTTTAATTAAATTTTTTTAGTGTTAGTTTAGTTAAATCTTTTAATGTTAATTTAATTAAATCTTTTAATGTTAGTTTAATATTCTTCTTATTAGTTTAATAATTTTTCATTGTTTACTTTATTATTAAATTTTAATATAGGATTTTTATACACCTTTTATTTTAGTTTAGCATTTCTCTTTATTAGAAGTTAATCATGTTAATGTCAATCTAGATTATTTTGATAATATGCATATTTTATTTACTTTCTTTAAAATCGTGATTTAGAATAACTTAGATTATTTAAGTTGTTTTATAGTATTGTTAGAAGATTCATGCCCATTTTAGTATAATCTTAATTTTAGTTACCTTTAGCATGTTTTCTAAGCTTTTATTGGAATTATCACATGCCGGTTTACTCCATGTATTCTTTAGCTAGAAATTACATGCCGTAGAATTTATGATTTTATTTCATTATTTGTTTTGATTTGGTGTTCTATATATATATGCTATGTATTTTTTGTATTTGATTTTGGATGTTCTCTCTTCACCTCCGTTTTTTATATTTGCAAGCATTTGAGAAATCTTATTAAGAACCAACGATGATTAGTAAACGAGATACCTAACACCTTCTCCGATTCTTACCTTAGCCTCCGTACCTTTTTTCTCTGGTTAACGTTTCAAAGATCAATAGTTATTTTTATTTTTCTTGGTTTTTTTCAAAAACGAAGTGGCGACTCTATTTTTAACAAAAAAAAAATTTCAAAATTTGGCTTTGAAGGTGTTAAAATATTTTTTAAACATCTTTTGAATTCTCTTATTTTTGAACTCCAAACTCCAAAATTCTAGCCTCACAACAAGGCGTTAGAGGTATCAACCCTTAACCAAATGGTGTCGACACTTGAATTAATCAAGTCGGCTCTACATATAGATGTCAACTCAATGGGCTAATTGATGTTGACCCAAAAGTTTCGCATGAGAACATTACGTGTCAACTTATTTAGCTTGAAGTATCAACTCAAATAGCATAAGATGTCGACTTATAAGCATAATGGTGTTGACTCAACCATTTTGAAAAATATTTTATTTATTATCTTTTTAAACTTTAATAGAAAATGCCTTTAAATAAGAATCACCAAAATTCATTAAAAAGCTTTTGGGCTAACAGTGAAGTACTACCGAAGATTCGTTAAAAATTTTCTTGACTTGCTGCACTAATGACACGTCTTGCGCGTAAAGGAATCAAGTTTGTGGAATGAAGCTTGTAAGTTTGTTTTTCAAGAGTTAAAGAAAAGATTAACTAGCACACTTGTCCTGGTTATACCAGAGCAAGGATTGGGTTACACGAAGTATTGCGACACTTCACATGATGGTCTTAGTTGTGTTCTGATGCAACAAGGAAGGGTCGCTGCTTATGGTTCTCGACAGTTGAAAACTCATGAAAAGAATTGCCTAACACAGGACTTAGAGCTTGCGGCCGTGATCTTTGCTTTGAAGGGATGGAGACACTATCTATATGGTGAGAACTTTGAAGTGTATTCGGATCATAAAAGCTTAATGTATTTATTTTCTCATAAAGACCTGAATTTACGTAAACAGAGGTGGATGGAATACATGGAGGATTTCGATTTTGATTTACAATACCACCTGGGGAAGGCCAATGTAGTGGCCAATGCTCTTAGTCGAAAATCCCTAAATTCCTTAGCCCTTATGGCCATTTGCGAGTGGAAGATGGTTGGGGATCTTGGTGAGTTCCATTTACATCTTAATGAGACTGATGAGTGTGCTACCTTATTTACCATAGTTTTGCAACTTATGCTTCTCAGTCACGTTATTGATGCTCAACAGCAGGACAACAACGAAGCTCAGATGATTTGTGATCATATATTGAGTGGTGATAACATCAAGGGATGGGTTCTTCATCTCGATCAAAATCTAAAATTTTGTGAAAGGCTTTTTGTGCTGGAGTCAGGTCACGAGGATGCGCTTCGTGAATTTCATCACTCTCGTCTTGCAAGGCATCCAGTGGTATAAAGATATACCATAATCTACGTCGTTAACTTTGGTGGAAGGGCATGAAGAAGGATGTGGCACTTTTTATTTCTCAATGTCTTACTTGTTAGTAAGTAAAAGTCGAGCACCAAAGACCTAGAGGATTGTTGTAACTGCTACCTGTATCAGAATAGAAATGGGAGAATGTCACGATGGACTTTGTTTTGGGACTTCCTAGATCGTCGAAGGGGCACGATGTGGTTTGGGTTGTGGTGGATAAACTGACCGAATTCGCACATTTCATTCACATTCGAATGACAGATTCTGTGGACAAGCTTAGCAAGTTATATGTTAGTGAGATTGTTGGGCATCATGGAGTACAAGTATCCATAGTTTCTGATGGAGACCCCTGGTTTACATCACCTTTTTTTATAGAGCCATCATTTGGCCTTGGGGACGAACTTGTATTTTAGCACCCCATCCCCAGATAGATGGCCAATTCAAACGTATCATTCAGATTTTGGAGGATATGTTGCGGGCATGTGAATTAGATTTTTGTGGTTCATGGGATAATCATCTACCCTTGGCAAAATTTATATATAACAAGAGTTATCAGTCAAGTTTAGAGATCGCATCATTTGAAGTCTTGTATGGTAGACCGTGTAGGTCGTCAATTTGTTGGACCAACGTGGGTGAGACAACTGTGTTAGGACCCAATTTGGTATGTGAAACAATCGAAAAAATTACTGCTATTCATCAACACTTGATGATTGCTCAGAGTCGCCAAAAGAGCTATGCCTATCGAAAGAGGATACCCTTGATGTTCGAGGTGGGAGACCATGTGTTTTTTAATGTCTCTCCACGTAAAGGTTTGATAAGATTTAGTTAGAGTGGGAAACTATCACCACGTTTTATTAAGCTGTTTGAGATCCTTAAAACGATTGGGGATGTGGCATAACATCTTACCTTGCCTCCACATCTCTCATATGTACACAACATCTTTCACGTTTCTATGTTGCGAAAATATGAACCAGATCCTTTACACGTGCTTGATTGAGCCGAGTTGGGTGTTGAAGATGATATTTCTTACTAAGAGCGACCAATAAAGATTTTGGATACCAAAAAACAAATGGGGCGGGGGAGAATCATTGCGTATGTCAAGATGTTGTGATTTCATCATGGCGTTGAAGAGGCCACGTGGGAACGTGAATCTAAAGTTCGTTCCAAGTACCTAGAGTTATTTTTGTCTTGAGTTTGTATCGAATTTCGATGACGAAATTCCTTAAGGAGGGAAGGTTGTAAGATCCCGTTTTGTTTTTATTAATTTGATTAAATGTTTATGGAATTGTTTACATGGATGATGTTGTTAATAAATAAATGTGCATCTCATATAAATATATGACTTGTAAGCCCGATGACTTTTTAATAAGTTTTATTGGACCCGTCGGTGTCTGCGGAGACCTGAGAAATTTAATTCAAGAATAATTTTTGTTAATTTCAAAAAATTTTGAGCATGTGAATTTTAAATTAATATAAAGTTAAAAATATTAATTTCAGAAGTGTAAACGCATATATGTGGATCAAATACATCGTGGGTGTATGAAGAGGTGTTGTGTGCATGTGAGTGGCATGATGGGGGTGTGCCAAAACTTCTGGGAGAAGCTTCCCCCTAGGTGGCCGACCACCCTCTCTCTCTCTCTCTCTCTCTCTCTCTCTCTCTCTCTCTCTCTCTCTTGAGTAACCATTGGAGATCTTGAAGCTTCTTCCCTTTTCACGATTTTTGAAGACCTTCGACTTGGAGTCGAGCCAAATTAAAAGAATAAAAGTTGTCCTACTCAATGAGGGCTACACATTCAACTGTGTGGAATTTTGTTTTGGCAGGTTCAGGCTTTTTGGTAGCGGTCAATCTTCGAGTTTTTATAACTCCCCAAGCTAGGATTCTAAACCCTCTTTTGGATTCTTGTGATGAATGTATATTTGTTGTTTTAGTTTGGTTCAAATTCCATGAGACTTATTTGGATAGTGAAAATCCTAATTTTGATACAATATGAAAAGTGTGTTGAGTTGGGAGATTAGTGATCTTTTATTGTGGTTAAATTCAAAAATGAGTTTTGAATTTGAATTGAAATGTGAAAATGCGTTGAATGCAAATCCTTGAGATAGAGGTTATAAACACATGGTTGAGTTTGTTGTTGATTAATTGGTTTAGTTAATGTACCAGAGCAATGTGATGTGACTAATGTGGATTTGAATAACTTCTCGGTAAAAAATCAAAAATTTACACAAAATTGGATGTCCTACCATTCGGTTAATCCCGTAAAAGAGTGCAGGGTACCCTACCCTTCGATGTGATCGTAAAAGAGTGAAAGTGTGCCCTCCACTTAGTTGATTCGTAAAAATGTGCAATTATGGGACAAATTATAAAACTTATATAATGGGTTGCCTATCGATGCCTTAAGGTGGCCCAATAGTGAGGGTAATGTATAAGAATTTATAATTTTCAATTGTTACCTCGTGTGATAATTTGATAACCAACTAAACCTATGGTTAAAATGTGAAATGTTGGTGTTTATGTACTTCAACTAGGTTGACTTTACACTTGTGAGAATTGTGATTTGTGATTGGGAATTGACGAAAAACCTAATTAGGAAATAATTTTATGCATATTCATATGCTCATAAATAGCCTATTGTATGTCATGCATCTATCCATTTTTAGTTTTAGATTCCTATTAGGTTTTGGCTTCCGTTGCTCAACACAAATCTTTTTCAAGTGTCGGAGATGACTCCATGGCTTAGCGGCAAGAAATGAGGTGCTGTTTTGGTTTTTGGATCTTGAGATCTTGTTTTGTTATGTTTTGTATTAAAACTTTAAGTGTTGTAAGGCCATGAGGCCAACTTCTTATGTGGTTAAATGTATGTTGATGAGGAACATCCTCAAGATGAGATTTTTGGTTCAATCTTGTAAAATTCTAAGTTCTTGGATGATTTTGTATGATAAATCTCTTGGTTGATGGATTTTGGGCTTTTTTTCTTGTCAAAATCTATGTTTTTCTAAGGCTTTCGTATTTGTCTTTGCATTAAAACAAGTTTAGGTGAATGTTGGACCTTCATTATATCAAAAATTTCAAAATGGTACCAGACAAATCTATGGACCGCTCGAGCGGTTTGTTTGTAGGTCCAAATTTTGTTGTTTTTAAACTTTTGCTCCCTTTTTGGAATTGATGTATCTCCTTTATTTCAAAACCTTTTTGAGTCATTCTTATATTCAAATTGAAGCTTTAAAGGTCTACTTTTCAAATGTCTCATCCATCTAATAAAATTCATTTTTATTCAAAGAAGTTTTTTAGTAAGAGAAAGTGTTGACAAATGGTGCTTTCGAAATGTTTCTTTTCTTCTTTTCTTTGAGTTGCCTTGTCATGGGTTTTGTGGCATAACACGATCAGTACTTTTACCGATTAATCGGTGATTAATCTGTATTAATATGTGATCATTCGCATTAATCTGTTCATTAATCCGTTTAGTAAATCTTGCAATATAAGTATTCAAATTTCAAATAATTTCAAAACTTTTATATAGAACTTAGAGTATTCAACTAAAATAACTTATTTTCATGTAATAAAATATCACGAAAAGATTAACGAATTCTTTCAAACGAATTACCAAACTAATCAAGGATCTAAATCCTGACAGCTATCACCATGACTATCACACATTATCATGATCATCCTCTTTGCCAATTCACATAACATTATACCTTTTCAGGTTGCAACTAAACACAAGAAGACCTTTTTTAGATTAAGAAACTTTTTTGATAGATCTCAAGTCTATATATGCTCACGACACACAGATTAGATGAAGCTAAATTCAATAAGATCTATAAAAATTGTCTATAATTGGCTCTAACAAGTAGAAAAAAAAAATTAAACAAAACATCCACTTCTGTAGGTGCAGTCTCTTACCAACTCACCTACCGATTAGGGTAAGAAATGACTCATTTTGAGAAAAAGTTTTCTATACAAAATGCAAAAAAAAAAAAAAAAATTAAATGCATTTGCACATATCATGATTTTCTTAAGTAGCTGCTTTTTAGAAACAACGACATAAGGGTATGGCTAATATAATCTAACAAAAATATTCGTGGGAGATTTGGTCCTATTTTGAGACTTGTTTAGGGATAAGTAATATTTAAATTTTGACTTTTTGTAAGATTTTATTTTTAAAAAATTACTACTACTATGGATAGTTTTAAACTTAATTAATGTGAAAATATATTTTCTATTTGTTGTTTTTTTACTTTTTTATTACAATATTTTTATGTTGTGATTGTATATTTTTATTTGAAATATTTACATTCTTTTTTGAATGGCGATATATTAATTAAAGTACATATATAAGTAAAATTGATCACATTTCTTGTTATTTTAATTATTTATAATTGAAATTATATTTGTATTAATGTTAATTGAGCATAGATTTTATTTTTGTCCCAGTAAATTTTTGTATTTATTTAACAATGTTATAACTTTTTGTTAGAAGCTTTTTAATGATAACGTGTTGTAGAAAATAAAAATATTTCCATTTTTTACATATAAAAATGAGAATTTCTCATTTTATAAATTCTAACATTTCATATCATTTAATTTTTATTATTTATGAAATATTGGTACATTACACACTATTTCTTATTTTTAACAAATAAAAAATTTCTGAGTTTATATTGCATTACATTGATTTTCAAATTTTAAATATTAATTGAGAAAGTTTTTTTCTTCTTATTTTCTGTACTTTTGAATTTATAATGCAATATTGCTAATTTCTCATTTTAAAAAAATTTCTTATTTTTTGTGAAAATGAGAAATTTCACATTTTAAAAATTTTTATATTCAATATGAATATTGTTTTATAGTTTACGATGAGTAAGTTTTAAAAATATAAATAGTTTTTAAAACGGACATATATAACGAAAGTTATGAGATTTTAAAATCTGAAATATAAAACTAAACATCAATGACATGTTACTAATGGTATATTAATCACTTCATTTAATTACTCAATGAACTTTTATGAAAATTGAGTAAAATTTTATATGACATTAATAATTTTTAAAAATAAGATCTTTTGAAATAGTCAAAAAGTAGTAGAACTTATTACAAAATAAGTTCAAAAAATAAAACGCTAGTATATTATTAACTCGACATTAAATTCTCACAAAATCATGGTACCGATCGAAAACACCATCAAAAATGATGTTCCAGTTTTAAAACCTCATATTGCTGTATTTAAAGCGATATATTTTAATTCAGTGGCATTAATTTATATACACAATTTCTTTATAATTTTTTCTATGTGCATATAATATATATTATTGTTATTCTATTAATTCCATGCATTAACTTTATGCCTTTTGTACAATTTGACTTATTTTTAATTTTATTCTTTTAAAAAAATTCATCTTTTGATAAAAAAATTATTTGAACACATACAACGTATATTAATTAATGCAGTAGTGAGAAAAAGTGACAAGATCATAATAAATGAAAATACTATGGAGAATGGTAGACCTAAATTGACATGGGATACAATGTTAAGAAAAGATATAAATCTATTAAAACTAACTGAAGATATGACTCTTAACATAGAATGATGTAAAAAGATTCATGTACCGACCCTAATTAATTGAAACAAATGGTAGTTTAGTTTGGTTTGATTTTTCTAAATCTGAAAAATTAGAAATAGTACAAAATTTTAATAATACTATTTACACCATATTAACATTTTCCCGTCAAGGATAATATCTTTATTTAAAAGTCTATCAATATTTATAGGCTTAATAGAAAGTAATTAAAATGTCCACATGAATTGCTAAGAATGACAAGTGGCACTCCAAGGGAATAGCAGCGGTAAATAAAAATTGAATAATATACACTTAGCATCGAATGAGAGAGTCTTGTATAGGAGTAGTTATTAGTGGTTATTAGAAATTATTAGTAGTTATGAAATTATTTCTATAAATATTTATATTGTAGTCATTGTAGGGGTCACTAACTTCATCAATCCAACAACGAATTTTTTTTTTTTTTTTTGTCTTTCATTTTGCATTAGGAGTAGCGTAATGTAGATGGTTCCCGATCTTCAAAAGTCTTTAAGGAAGAATGGTCAACATTTGCTGAGCAACCATAGACGAGTGGTAACATTTTTTTCTTGTAATCTTTGTTCCTATTTTACAAAAATTAATAAAATCTCGTTTTATTAGTCTTCAATCCTTTATTTACTTACCACCATCTCTTGGTTTGTTCGGCCATTTTAATTTCTAATGAAATTCTGAAATCAGGCATTGAACATTTCCTCTATCGCATTTAACCTGTCGATATTAATCTCGACAAAAAGGTTATTTTTTAGTAAATAAAAATTGACACTAGAAAAAGGGTATAATAAGTTAGAATGAAAAAAATGGCACAAACAAAATGACAAAAAAGAAGAAAAAAATGGTAAGAGTTGATTGATCAATACTATGATTGTGAAACAAAAATACAAAACAAAAATAATAGTTACAAAATAGTAATTAAAATATGCTTCCATAAAAATATGTGATGTAAAATTTTGACAAAAAATAATGATCAAAATATATTTTCAACAAAATTTTGACTAAAATAATAATCAAGAAAATGCTTCCAACATGATTGGGAGGAAACTTCATAAGCCAATAGTGACTTAATGAAAGAATCGACTTAAGAAACAAAAAAAAAAATCGACAAAAAAAACATAGCATTTATTGAGCAAAGAAAGGTACGTCGAGCACAGCGCTTGTTTACATGTCAAAAAAACCTATTGAGCTTCAAATGGCTCTTCACAGAAAATTTTTTCAATGGCATTCAAATGGGGACAGATATGGCTCGCATGTCGAGGCATGACTGAGAAATTCGCTCGTTAAGGCATGAATTGGAAATTATGACTTACAAAGTCTAAACCAAACTTATTTGAAAACAGAAAGGGCATGTATGGTTGAATTAATTGCATTGTTTCATTTGTAATTGCCAATTTATCAACTCGTATCGATAAATGCCTATCGCACGCCTCTCTCGAAAGCCTGTCAAACAAGAAATAAATGGGCACAGCACACAGGACTATGTGTTAAAACAAAAAAAAAAATTAAAAAAAAGGGGCCTGTTTAGACTCACCTTTCGACATTGTAGTTTTTAGGCTTTCAAGATAGAAGCCTTTTTCCAATTTTCCCTAATTCTAGAAGACTTTTTAGGCTTTCCAAATGGATATGTCAGAATATCTTTTCCATTCGTTAAAAAAAAAGTGGGGGTGGGGGGGAGGAGGGAGAGGTTCTTTCAATAGCCTGTTGACTTGTTAATGGTCAGAGAAAAAAAAATTTCTGTCGAAGCGCACAAGTGGCGCGAGCCTATCGAAGCTGCATCAGTAAGCCCATCACGTGGTTTCTTTTTGAGACCTTGAGCCTTACGTGGCGTACTTTTTACTTTCTATCTGCCCATTACAATGAATGGCTTAAGGATTTTAGCTATTTATTGGCTATTTAAAAAAAAAATCTCTATGCATTATCATCATTTAGACGAAAGAAAGGCCTGTCAATTTTGAACCATTTGGTTCTATGGAGTACTTGGAGTTTGTTATGCCTATTGATTTTGGTATAGCATGGACCAAATTTCGTAGAGGCTATTTTATCTTAAGATCAAAGGATATTGTGCCCAAGACAGTGTAAAAAATAATATTATTGTCAATTATAATTTTAGCCATTTGTGATGCTATAAACAATTTGACTTTGGTGTAATATTACAACTCTTTAAGAATTCAATAATTTTTATTCTTAAATAGTTTGGGGTATTGTTTACATTATATTAATATTTTCTTGCCAAGGATAATATCTTTCCCATTTGTTAAAAAAAGGGGGGGGGGGGGGGGGGGG
>JAOTRH010236100.1:0-40695 GCA_034768845.1 Heliamphora exappendiculata | reverse complement strand
GTTTATGGTTTATTATTAGTTATTAGTTTATTATAAGTTTATACTTTATTAGTTATTAGTTTATAAGTTTATAGTTTTTTATTAGTTTATTAGTTTATTATAATTTTATACTTTATTAGTTTATTAGTTTATATTATTATAAGTTTATTAATTTTTTATAGGTTTATAAATTAGTATACTTGTTATGTATTAATATTAGTTTATAAATTATGTTATGAACTAATATTTATAATAAAGTATTATGTTAAATTATAGTTTATAATATTAATTTATAAATTATATTAAGTTATGTTACAATAAATACATTGAGTTTATTATAATACATAAATACATAATACATAAATAATTAAATATAATAAGGGGTTCGGGCCAGACGACTCAGGTCTCGGGCCGGATCGGCCCACGGGCTCAGAAGGTTAGGCCCAAGCCTGGTAAATACATGTGTGGGCTCGGGCGGGCTAGGGCGAGATTGCACAGTAACGGGTCCCGGACCATTTTTACACCCCTAGGCTATAGGTTTTGAAAACCCATTAACCTTCTCCAAATGAGTCCTTAATATGTGGGTCTTTGAGTTTGGCAAAGCATTTGTTTGACATATTCAAGAATTGCATGACAAAATTAGTAAGCAAACTCAAGCAATCTATGAAATTTTAGGTTGGTGACTATTTTATTGTTTGAGTTTGCCCGGAACAATTCCCATCCTGAAATGCTTGAAAACTACAATTTTGTTGTGCACTACCCTTCTAAGTGTTGAAAAGAATTGGACAAAATGCGTATATTATTGATTTTCCAATTGACTAAGAGATTAGTTTCACATTTAATGTTTGAAATTTAGTGGCATATAAGGACTCTTTTTTCAATATCTACACATCCTTTCATTGACCATTTTATTTCGCTATATCCCTCACCTATCACTGACCCATATCTCTACCTACTTTTTCGGCTCAAAAAGATCGAATTGATGCTATCTTAGATTATTAGATTTTGTACAATGAGGATGGAGGAGTTCAACATTATTTAGTTCGGTAGCATAGGTGTCCTATTTTTTACATTAATTGGATTACCAATGGTTATTTACATTCGTTGCCCCCAATTTTCTTGAATACTACCAGAGAGGCTTTGCATGTTAATCAAGTCAGCAGAGTTGAGTTCTGCTCATTACAAGAGAGTTGGCGTGGACAATAGGATCCTATGAACTATAGATACAGACACGGATATGGACACAGACACAGACATGGAGACAGAACACGGCAATTTCAAAAAAATTAGGACACAAACAACGGGAATACGGAAGAAAATATATTTTTATTTATATACTTACCCCATTTTTATAAATAGAACATTCACAAATCCTCCAAAAAAAAAAAAAGGTAAAAAAAAAGAGACCAAAATGATAAAGAAAACAATTAGAAAAGAAATAAAGAAAAAAGATAAAGAAAAAAGGTAAAGAAAAAAGGTAAAGAAAAAAATCAAAAATGACTAAAAAGGTAAAGAAAAAACTAAAATAGTAAAGAAAAAAAATTAGGAAACAACTAAATAGGCCATTGTTGTCGAATCATTCAAAGAATCGAAAGAAGGAAAAACTAGAAAATAAAAAAAGAGGAGAGAAGAAGAAGAGAGAAGAAAACACAGACAAGCAGAACGAAAAATAGAGAGAGAAGCCGCAAAAAAATAAAATAAAAGGAAGATAAGAAGAGTGCTTACTTCGAGGGAAATTGAAGGTCGTTGGTGATTGTCACTGGTGAGATTGAGGTCATGAGTAGTCGTCAAGCTCGCTGGTGAAAAGTCACAGTGAGTAGTGAAGACGAGAGGTCGAATATTTTTTCAAACTATACGCTAAGGCTTTTAGGGTTTTTTATTTTATTATCGGGTTTAGCGTATCCAGGCATGTCTGAAATTGGACATACGTGTCCCTCAGCGTGTTCAACTAGAATTTTTTTTTTTGAAAAAGGATACGTCACATGGCGTGTCCAACGGACGTCCTGGCGTGTCCCCGGCATATCTATGTCTCCCGCGTGTCCGACACGAACACCTATTTCGATGTGTCCATGCTTCATAGATAGGATATATATTCACGTCACACAAGCCTACTGATGTCGATGCGGGAGGGAAGCCCATCAAATATGCTTATGATTAGATGATGATTATGCACGTTGATCTAGCTGATGTGGATTTTTATTTTAGCTAGTAGATTTATTTATTCATTAACTCTTAGATTTTGTTACTTTATTATTTACTTCTGTAGATTTCTTTTGATATGATTTGCTGAGCTTTTTTTTCATTTTTATCCTTTTGTTCTTCAAGGACCTAGCTAAAGACTCTTAAATTTGTGTTCATTGAATGAATAAATATTATTTATTTTCTTTAGAATACTTATGTGCAAATTATTAGGTTTTTTTAAGTGCGGATGCAAAAGGTATTATTCTTGATTTCTTTTACCGCGTGGTTAGGGGACATTTCTAGTTCAATCATATGATACATGACCAATCCATTTTTTTTATCTTTTTTTTTTTTGTGATCACATGTTTTTTAGTCAAGAGAAACAAAAATAACTATAAGTTGCATGGGTGTATGGTATATTTCTTACAAGACAAATCAGTTCCAAAGATACATCAGGAAAGAAGTAATGTTAAATGAGCAATAATATGATATCACTACAAAAGATATTCGATACTTACGGCAAGCTTACCTCAAATGTTATTTACTTAAACCCACTTCCTTTTTTAGCCCTCAAAATGTAGGGGATGATGGAGTCTTGGTAATTGCAAAAAAGTGTAGTATGCACCAGCGTGGGAGGAAGAAGTAAAGTAGAATGGCAAAGAACCAAGATTTTTCTAGATATTGGTTACCCATGACATTTTAATTTTTGAAACAAACGATTGAACCTTCCATTAATGAGAAAGAGAACAACTGTCAGACCACAAAGGGCCAGAGAAAAAACAAATCGGCACAATGATTTTTTACAAATCTTTAATGAGTCATAAAGACCTCTAATTTCAGCTGGAACTCAAAACGCCACACTTGGTGACAACGCCCACCGGAAGAGAAGCGGCAACCTCGTCTTCACCCTATTTCCCTTACGGACCTGACCGTAGAACACCCATAACTCTCACTGTGAGGAGAGAAAAGACTCGCGACACTGACGGGAAGACAATCCCCACACAAGGGGAAGGTTTAAAAGACACCAAAAATACTTGAAAAACAAAAAATAAGCAAAACTAAATAAGAGATACAAATCAAAATATAATAAAAATACTAAAAGAAGACGAGCAAAACACCATTCCGAGTGAGAGGACGAAACATCACCAGAGTTCAAAGTACCACCCTTGAAGAAAATCTGGTCGGAGCACCCTTTTCGGAGCAGATCTGGCCAGAAGACCAAACTCACAACAGATCTAACCGCCGGAGCACCTCCCGTCGGCGCAAATCTGCTCAAAGAATTCTTGGCCGTAGCACCCTTAGCCGCCATAGCACCTCTGACCGGAGCAACTGAGCCTGAAGCACCCCCAGCCGCCGGAGCCGCACTCAAAACCTGCGGATCACCACCCATCACACTCACAGGTAGGTGCGATTTATTATGGACCAAGGAAAACCACAAGGGAGGGAAAAGGGGAGATAGAGGAATAGAGATAAGGGGGTTGGGACGGCGGGAGGAGATCCGGCTCCTCTTTCTCCCTTCGGCTAGATCTAGGTTGAGAAGAAAAGGGCTTGTAGAGAGAAAGAAGAGCTGGTTACCCATGACATTTGAACCTCTAAATGGATGTTAGAAATTCCATAAGTGTTTCACTTAAATTCAGTATCCTATCACAGCGATAAAGAAGTTTTGCATCTCTCGCGGCTTATGGAAATCCCTATATCCCCCAAATGTAAGGGATGCCGGAGTCTTGGTATTTGCAACAAGACTGCAATCTGCATCAGTGTGGGAGGAAGAAGTAATGTAGAATGGAAAAGAACCAATATTTTACTAGATAGTGGTTACCCATGGCATTTGAACCTCTAAATAGATGTTAGAAATTCCATCAGTGTTTTACTTAAATTTAGTATCCTATCACAGAGAGGAAAGAAGTTTTGCAACTCTCACGGCTGATGGAAATCTCAATTGTTGTGTTCGAAAGTTTCGTTGGTGATAACATCAAAACCAGGTCCTCCCGTAGATATCTGAAGATTGTCAAATAATTTTTTTGCACAAGGGAAATCAGTGCTATCTGGCTCATAAATGGAAGTGGGCCATGTGGCCAACAGTGATGATGCTGGAAGATATTTGGAGAAGCCGGTAAGTGAAGATCATTGATGGTGAGGAATACAATGGCAGAGCTGGTGCACTCGGTCCAGTTCATGAGCGAGAATAAACTTCCTTTATTGAGTTTTTACCTATTGAAGGTCATAATCGTTTCCTCTCAATTGGAGTATTCAATAAACTGCGAATGCAGTTATTGTTGTATTGTCAAACAACCCCTTTATATTTGTGTTGTGTTCTTCACTGCATTAGCAATTTCTGGTTGAATGTCTTTTGTTTTCATTCCATGTAACATAATTTGGTCCTTTAGAGCCTTGTTTGAATGCACAAATCTCATGTTGTTATGCTCGCAAATTTAATTTTATTTATTTATTAAATGCTAGTGTGTTAATGCATCTATCCTCCAAAAAGTCCCCTTTTGATGGCAGTGGAGCTAATATTGCCAATTCTTAGACCATCCAAACTGATGAAGAAAGAATACTGATACAATATGAAAACCATGGTACCACCAAAACTTCACAAAGTGATTTCTCATTAAATAAATACCATATGAAGTTGATTGTTCATTATTTTTAAGAATGCAGTTCACTTGTCTGTTTTCAATAGATACCATTCTGTACTCACAGACTTGCCATATATGCAGTTTGTGCTCTCTCTCTCTCTCTCTCTCTCTCTCTCTCTCTCTCTCGCACACACACACACACACATACACATATGCACACGCTCGCACACCCACACCAACACACACTGTGCATGCGCCCATATAAGCGGATGTGGGCGCTTACTACTGTGATTGTTCACATTGATGTTACCTCAGTTGATTGCTTGTTTGTTCTAGCACTTCTAAACGATGATATGAATTGAATAATGAGTCAATGACTGGAATATGTAAATTAGTTCTTATTTAATTATAAACCCCTCAAACAGTTTATATGTTCTAAGGTCCATGAAATCGTTCTCTGGTATACAAGGACTAGAAAGTTTGATGAGGAAAGCTTTTAATTCATTTAAAACAGCAATCATGTGTTATACCCATGTGAAGATTTGGCGAGCATGGGTCAGCTAGCTTTCTCTCTCTCTCTCTCTCTCTCTCTCTATATATATATATATATATATATAGATAGATACACACACACACACACACACACACACACACACATATATATATTAACATTTGTTATTCAATTTGGCTATAGAGCAAGGATTCGAGCGACAAACGTAGGTGGAGTTTCCGGAGGAAATCTGCCACGCATCGAGTGCTAAGTAACACTGTAATTTCAGAAACACCATCTTCTTCAAAAAAGAGGAGTCCCGAAACTGCTCTTGCCAACTTACAGACTCAATCCAACACGACTTACCCAGAGAAAACTTCTGCATTGCCATGGACAGATGAGATACCCCAATTATCGACTTCAGTGAATTTGAAAGCATGTGATACCAGAGTTGCTACAGAGGATGTCAAAATGCACGATGTCAACCCAGATGAATCTGTTATAGTTGTCATCCAGGCTATTATCAGAGGCTTTTTGGTATTTAACTTTTCTTTTCTTTTCTTCATACTTTATGATGTTTTAATTTCAGTCAAATAGCAATTTTTTAATTTACTGGGTAAATGTATTTACCAGGCTCAGAGACAATTGCTTAAGCTTAAGAATTTGGTTAAGTTGCAAGCTGCTGTACGTGGGCATTTGGTTCGGAGGCATGCTGTGGGAACTCTACGTTGTATTCAAGCCATTATCAAAATTCAAGCTCTTGTTCGTGCACGCCGCGCTCGCCATTTTCCTGGAGGGTCATGTACTGAAGGGAATTCTCAGGAATATCTGGTATTCAAAGCTAACTGAATGATACAGATTATTAATGTATTAGTACTTGCATTATGGCAAGCCTTCCGTAGGTGTATCAACAGAGCCAGCTAAAGTGATATCTTTCTGTCCATTTAAACGAAGGGAAAAACATCTTTGTCTTCCATCTTATGTTATCTTGCTTTGTAATTGCTAGGTTTTGAAGAATCGTAGGCTGAGCTCAAACCTTTTTATCAGTTAAGATAATCTTCAATTAATCTACTTGAAAATGGAAATAAGGAGCTCCGTATATAATGGTACTTAATTGTCAGTTAGGTGAATGCTTTGAAAGTGACTGAGACAGTCCTCAAGATGAGGTTTTAGGAAATTCCTAGGATGTTAAGATCAATGTTCTTTGTATGATTCTCATTAATTTTCGTTTGGCTTGTCACCCTTTCCCTTTTGTTCTGTTGGGATTTTAGGCATAAGTCTCCTAACGCAGCGGAAAAAAGAAACGTAGGCTTCAATCCACACAAAACAAGTAAAGAATAAGAACACCCACAAGAACATGAGAATTTACGTGGTTCGGCTGTCTGCCTATCTCAACGGGAGAAGAAACAATCCACTATTTTCAAATATAGAATACAAGTTTCACTCTCAACCTCACAATCCCTATGTATGGTCTCAAACTGAGTCTCTCTGTGTCTCTCTATACTCTCTCTAACCTCTCTCTGAGTCTCTCTCGAGTAATAAACAACTTACATACGTTTTGCATTAACCCTAGATGAACTATAGAGTTCATATTTATAAGCCACAACAAAAAAAACCCTAAAAACGCTTTAGGTCGCGGCGGTGCTCAAGGGCCCAACTTACGCTCCACTGGCGCACCATTTTGTTCTCCAGGCGCTCAAGCGCCCAGTGAGCGCCAGCTTTTCGATTGTTGGTTTCTTGGAAAATTCGAGCCACAAGCCCAACAATCTTCACATTGACTTGAATTTCTCAACCATCTTGAAGTACTGTCAGTGTTGCCTCGACCTTCACTCCTTTTTCTGGGTATGAGTGCTCCACCCTCTCTGAATCTTCAACCTGAATAGACTTGGACCAAATTCAAGCCACACTTGAATTTGAGCCTCTTACAATCAACAGTTTTCTCATTCTTGGACAGTTTTTCAAACTCCAATTTTTTAGCTTTCTGTGAAGACTCCACCTTCTCTAACACTGCTACTCACTTCTGAACTGTTCCTGTGCTGCTTGTAGCTTTCTTGTAAGACGAAGGTTCTATACTTGATTGTTCTCTCTGCTGTTGACTTGAACCATCATCACCCGATTTTCTGGGTGAGCTTTTCTGACTGAACTGTACCTCGACTGTTGCACTCTTCTTCTGACTTTCTGACATACTCTGCTCATCAACTTGACCAAACCCCAAATGTCTATGTCTCGTGCCGTCCCTGCTGGAATCAGTTTGTGTGATAGTGGTAACTACACCTATCACCGTGTCCCCTACCAATCTGTAGCGACCATCCACTTTTTGCCCTCTCATGATAACTGAAGATCCTTTGCTGATATTCATTGCTTCACCTCTTTCTGTGTACCCGTAACCTAAAGAATCCAATGTCTCTAAAGAAATTAGATTTTTCTTTAATCTTGGAACATACTTGACATTCCTCAAGACCCTCACAACATTGTCAAACATCCTGATTTCCACTGTACCCTTTCCAATGGCCTGACACGCTGTGTCATTTCCCATTAGAACTATACATCCGTTGCAAGGCTTATACTTGTTAAACTATTCTCTTGTTGGACACATATGGTATGGCATCCTGAATCCAATATCCATGACTTTGACAGAACATTAAAATATGAGGAAACTGAAAGTACATCTCCGTCTACCTTACTGTCTGATGACTCCTCAGCGAAACTGGCCGATTTTGCAGGCGCTTTTCTTTTTCTTCTTATCTTCAAGATGCTGCTTAAATTCTTGGCACTGACTCTTAAAATGACCAGTTTTGTAGCAGTAGAGGCATTCCACATCATTTCTTGCACGTGACTTGGACCGAGATCTACCTTTGTTGGAACCCTCCTCACTGGATCTACTCCTTCCCTTGCTTGACTCAGATTTAGCCACAAGCAACCTCTCTGCATCTAATTCACTATCCCTCTTCATCTTCTTATGTGACAAAAGAGCACCAGTGACTTCTTCAAGTTCTAGAGTGTCCTTCTCCTACATCAGCGTTGTCACTAGATAATCATAGGATGTCGGAAGCGATGCCAATAAGAGTATCGCCTTATCTTCATTATCAACTTTTACTCCAAACCTGGATAACTGTGTGATGAGCATATTATATACATTTAGATGTTCCAAAAGGTTTATACCGTCTTTCATCTGCAATTCATACAGTTGTTTCTTCACGTACAACTTGCTAGCCAGATTCTTCTTCATGTAGAGACCTTCCAGCTTCTGCTAGATCTCGTGCGTTGTCTTCACATCAAGCACGTTGTGAATAACATCATCTCCTAGATTCAACCGAATCGAACTCGCGGCCTTGGAATCAGTGTCCTTCCAATTGTCATTGGTCATTTTCTCCTGCTTCCCTGCCTTGATGAGTAACGCCTTGGAGACCCCTTGCTGGATCAACAGATCCTTCATCCGTCTCTGCCATAGGGAGAAATTATTCTTTTTGGTAAACTTATCGACCTCACATATGATGTTCACCATCTTTTTTTCGATCGAGTAATCAAGCCAAAAACTAGACGCTCTGATACTAGTTGTTGGGATTTTAGGCACAAATCCCCTAACGCAGCGAAAAAAAAACACGTGAGCTTCAATCTACACAAATAAATTAAAGAACAAGAACACCCACATGAACACAAGAATTTACGTGGTTCGACTGGCTGCCTACCTCCACGGGAGAAGAAATAATTCACTACTCTCAAATATGGAATATAAGTTTCACTCTTAATCTCACAATCTCTGTGTATGGCCTCAAATTAAGCCTATCTGTGTCTCTCTAGCTTCTCTCTGAGTCTCTCTCGAGTATTAGACAACTTACACACGTTTTGCATTAACTCTGGAAGAACTATATGGCCCATATTTATAAGCTACGACCAAAAAATTCTAAAAACGCTTCAAAACGTCATGGCGGCGCTTAAGCGCCCAGCTAGCCCCCCACTAGCGCACCATTCTATCCTCTAGGCGTTCAAGCGCTCAACGAGCGCTCAGTGAGCGCCAGCTTCTGGACTGCTGGTTTCTTGGAAAATCCGAGTCACAAATCCAACACTTATGTGTATCCTTTGGATGTTGGTATCCACGTCTTCAATGACAAGTGAGGTCTAAATCTTTTCTTGCTCCAACTGTTCATCTTTGTATTTTCTTGTAAGTAGGAATTGCTTTTGTTTTGGCCCTCAATTAGTTTGATTGTCCTCTTGTTTCAGGAAAAGGGAAATTTAGTAAGCAAACCAAGTGTAATGTACACTTCCATTGAGAAACTTCTTAGCAACAAGTTCGCTCAGCAGGTAAAAGAATTGCTATCTTTCTTCCTTTTCCTGCAAATACATTGCAGGTTATCGATCTCCCAATGCAATTTTTGAACTGAAACTATTCTTATTATTCTGTATAAGCTACTGGAGTCAACACCAAGGACCAACCGCATCCACATTAAGTGTGATCCTTCAATATCTGATTCAGCTTGGAAATGGATCGAGAGGTGGATGTCTGTTTCATCAGTGGGAGTTGCACAACCACAGAGACCAGAGTCAAGAATGGAGCAACAGGACCAGGACAAGGTTGATTATTCTGTTTGTCAAGTAGAAAATGGGTTTGCATCTGAAGGTTGTGAGTCAACATATTTGAAGGTGGATATCACAGAAAAAATAACACTTTCTAAAAATGAAGAAAATTTAATAACTAACGATGCAAACAAGTTTGACTTTCAAGCATGCCAGCCTAGCTCATCTTTCGAAAGTGAGAATCAGAAGCCCCCCCTGCCAGAGAACTCAGGCACATCAAAGGAGAGCTCATTAGGGTTGCTTCCTAATCAAACTAAACAACCAGATTCTATTTCTCAGTTGGAGCTCAAGTCAATTCCTAGTAAGCCTGGAACAGAGAGTGAACAGTCCACACACACTGTGAAAAGGATTGCTCCTGAACATGTTGAGGCTGAGGGAAGGAAGTTTGTGTTTGGAACAAGAAAGGCAACTAATCCTGTATTTATAGCTGTTCAGTCAAAATTCGAAGAGCTGAGTTCAACTGCTGATTCAGCCAGATCAACCAGTTCTTACAATAAAGATGCTGGAGTTGAACCAAACTCAGAGTCAATTTCTTCTGCCATGGACAATGCAAACAGGTTGCGGGAAATCGGACTGACAGAGAACTCAGTTATCTCAAGGGTTAAGGTTGCTGGCTCTGAATGCGGGACGGAACTTTCTATTTCTTCCACTCTTGATTCCCCCGATAGGTTTGAGATTGGAGCGATGGAAGTTGAACGGGAAGCCGAGCTTTCAGAGGAAGGGACTAGCAATTCTAACAGCTCTCGGAGGCTAGATACTGAAGCCAATGGCGACATTATCATCCCAGGAACTGATTTATCCTATTCCATGCCGGTTCAGCCAGAGAAACTTGATGATGGTGCCAATGACGAAACTGTCAATTCAGTTACAGCAGTAGATTCCTTACAGGAAAAGCAGAACTTAGAGATAAATGCATTTAGCTTGCAGAGCACGCTAGACTTGGAAATGGGTTGTCATACGAATGATGCTAATGGTGAACCTATCAATTCTGTTGCCTCTGTAGATTCCTTACAGGAAAAGCATAAGTCAGAGATAAACAAATCAAATGTACAGATCGAACTGGACTTGGAGATGCATCATCATACGTACAAGTCATCACCAGAAGCATCTCCTAGAAGCCACATGACAGTTCCTGAAACCCAAGGAACACCTTCTAGTCTTGTGTCAATGAAGGCTGAGAAGAGTAGAAGTGATAGAGATGCATCTAACCAGAAACATAGGTCCTTGTCCTTTGGTAAACGCTCCCCTTCAAATCCTAACGATGACACGAGTGCAAGGAGTAGCGTGGAACAATTGCCTAAAGATCATAAAACTGGGAAACGACGCAATTCTTTAGGTTCGGGGAGACGTGATTATTCTGATCAGGAACCAAGAGATTGTAATAGTAGTAGTTCTCTCCCGAATTACATGCAAGCTACAGAATCTGCAAGAGCCAAAGCTCTAGCAAATAGCTCCCCAATATCAAATCCAGATGTGCAAGAGAAGGACATTCACATCAAGAAGAGACACTCCCTTCCTGTTGCAAATGGACAGCAGGGATCTCCTCGTAACCCGCGGTCAAAATCTCGCTCGCGGCAGGGTTCAAAAGGAAATGGTCATCCTTATGGTATTTTCTAAACTACCTCCTTTCCTTTTCAGATAGTAAGCCTAATTTGCATAAAGTCCATTGACTTGACCAGATGAGATAAGTTAATAACAGTTTTCCTGCAATATTTAGAAAGTGTTTGGTGTAGTTGAAATTATGAACTTATAAATTATAGCTGAAAATATGTGAATTATGACTTGTAGAAGTTACAAGTGTTTGTTAAAGTTGTAAATTTATAGTTTTACCTAGTAGAACTTTTATTTGTTAATTTAGAATCAAAAACTATAAGTACACTTGTTTGAATATTGCTACTTTTTTACTGAATTATACGCTAAAAGGCAAAAAATAACCTCAAACAAACACCCACTTAAGCTGTCTAGGAGCCGGTACCATTTAAACTATACTGGTCACAGTTAATTGTGGTATTTGTAGGTAGTTCTCTGTTTTTAGAAGGAATTAATGCAGTTTAGTAATGTGTATGTTTCCTCATCTAAACAGAATTTCTAGGGCGGTTACAGTAGTTTGAACTGAACTGTAAGATCAAGAAACCAAGCTCGAGACTATATTGTACGGTCACCTTCCGGTTACCTATGACCAGATAACTCCTAACTCATGGGAACCTAGGTTTGTTTCAAGTTATTGTAGCCGGATGCAGAAAAGTTTGTGTTTGTCATATTGAAAGGTTGTGCTCAGTTGCCGAAGTTATATTCCCAATTCAATACACTTGAGGATTCCCTGCTATTAATTGTAACTTGTCATGAAATCACAATTTAGTGGTCAATTCGGTTTCGACATGTGATATCTTGCCAGTGTTGTATGTTTGAAATTGTTTCTTGTCTGTGCTTGTAATTCCCTTTTAGTTGTTTCTCTTGACACGGCTTACTCAATTGTCATCGCTTCCAGATGCTTTCAAAACTTACTTTCTCTTATTTAGTAGTCACCGCCCTTTAAACGACATCCTAATTTTTTGCCTTCTCGTCCAGTATTATTGAGCATAAAGTTTTGGCATGTGTTTGGATACTTATTTCCCGATTCCTGCTTGTTTCAGAGAGGAAGTGGCAAAGGTGAAGATAGATGGTACAGAGAAGCAACACATTAGTTAACAAGTCGTTGACGTTTGAGTTGATCGAGGCCAATCGATTTCATTACTAGCAATATAGTTTTGATTATCGGCACGGGCATGTGCTGGATTGGGGTTTACTGGTGGAGAATGTAGAGAATTAAGTGAGATTTTATGTATATCACAATCATAACTTCTATTTTATTATTTCAGTCATCTATTTGATTATGAAGGTTTCTGCTTCTGAGTTTTGCTGTTATGGTTGTTCGAGAGTACGGGTGATGTTATTTTAGGTTTGTCGTATGATGGTTTTGGTTATTATTCATCAATATTTGAAATATTAATTGCGGGGTGGAGATGGCAGAGTGTTTTTTTTTAATTGTTCATTATTCTTGAGTTCTAATAAACTGAAATTTAATCTCCTATCAACAAAATGAATCTTCTTCTCTCTAAAGTAAACATTATTGTAGGGAAAATGTGGTTTTGATTTACGTGGATATGAACATGTCTATTCACTCACGACGAGAACAAACTTAAAAGAGATGAATATAACTTTAACCTACAAAGTAGATTTTACTTTAACTAAGGAAGACTCGTCAATAAATATAAAAAATTAAAGTCAAAGCACACACTTTATTTACCGGAGAAGTACATTGACACATGACACTACTTTCTTGTCAACATGAACATGTGTAATTATTGTATTTAGTTTTTCTCGTTTTGAGCTTCCTCATCTATATACAAAACTCCTCAGTTTGTAATCAGACCAGACTACTTCCAACAATAGATTCTTAGTATGTTGTGTGCTCTTTTATGATTCTTTCATATAAGAAAGTATTAATAACATCTAATTATTGTAAAGGCCATTGATTTTGAGCTGCAATAGAGAGAACTAGCCGAACTGTGGTGGGTTTAACAACTGGACTAAAAGTTTTTGTGTAACCAGGACTAGGTTCTTGATGAAATCCATTTGCAACTAATCGAGATTTGTAATGAGAGACTGTGCCATCTGGATTTCTCTTTATACGTTAAACTCATTTGCAAGCAACAATTGTTTTAGACGAAGGAGGAGGAACTAGACTCCAACTTCCTTGTTGTTGTAAGGCTGAAAACTCTTCAGCCATGGAAGATCTCCAATGACGAAACTTGAAGGCAAATGTGAAACAAGTGGGTTCTTGGTCCATAGAATTAGGAGGATCATGCAAGGTAGCTGAAAAAACTATTCTTTTGGAAATTCCAGATTTTGACCTTGTTTGCATAGGATGAGAGTTCAAGGACGTAGGAAGAGGGGTTTAATTTATAGTTTCAACTGGTGGATCAAGGGGAGATAAAGAAGATGTATTTTCAGTAGAAGGAACGGTAGGTAAAGAGGTAGCAGTAGGTAAAGAGGTAGCAGTAGTGGGACCTGTAAGAGGAGCATTGAGATGAGAGCTTGATTGAACAGAGAAAGTGGGAGAATGAGGCAAAGGAGGTGGACCAAGAAGTGAAGGAGATGGACAAGAGGAGAGAACCAAGAGTCTGCATTAGAAGAAGAGTTGAGAGAAGTTGATGACAAAGTAGATTGAAAAGGAAATTGAAACTCATCAAAAACATGTTTTGAAGTAAAAATTTTGGAAGTAGAAAGATTTAGACAAAAATTGCCTTTTTGATTGGTTGGATAACCAAAGAAGACACTTTCTAGTTTTAGATTGAAGTTTGTGAGAATTATAAGATTTGAGAAGAGGAAAGCATGCACACCCGAACACTTTTAATGCAGGGTAATCAGGTGAAGAATTAAACAAAGCATGAAATGGAGATTTAAACTTCAACAAGGAAGTAGGCATGCGATTTATCAAGTACACAGCAGTAGCAAAAGCATGATGCCAATTGTGCAAACGGAGAGAAGATGCTGAAATTAGAGTAAGAGCTGTCTCAAGTATATGACGGTGTTTTCTTTCAACTACTCCGTTTTGTTGGGGAGTATAAGGACGTGAGAGTTGATGTATAATGCCATGGGTAGCCCTAAATTTGACGAACTCCTTGTGAATATATTCTTCTCCACAATCAGAACAAAGAATTTTGATTTTGGTGGAGAAGTGGTTTTCTACAATTAAATTGACAAAAAACAGAGTAAACATCATATTTAAATTTTAAAGGAAAAAACCAAGTAAATCGAGTGAAATCATCAACATATACAACAAAGTTACAAAAACCATGCATTGATCTGAGTGGAGTTGGCCCCCATACATCACTATGGATCATTTCAAGTGGTTTATTGGAACGAATTATAGATGTGTGAAAAGGAAATTGTGACAATTTTCCATGTAAACGTGGTTCACAGAGTTGCATTCTAGAGGAGATGCATTTATTCAGACCAAGAAACTGATGAAGAACTTGTTGGAGAACAAGATTGTGTGGGTGACCTAATCGAGCATGCCACAGAGGATGAGCAACTTTAGCTCCAACATTTGTAGATGGATTATGTGGAGAGCCCGAAAGGGAACTTTATTGACAAGAGTTGTTGAAGAGGGATGAGAGACCTCAATTGGATAGACACCTTGGTTATTCAGGACACTGTAGAGTGTCTTCCCTGTGGTTTTGTCTTGTATGAGAAAACAATTTGCATCATAACTGAAGATACAATTGTTATCTCTACAGAACTGAGTTACTGACAGAAAATTGGAAGCAATGTTAGGCACTCTGAGTACATTGTTTAGATAAAAAGTGCAGTTCGAAGTGGAGATGGTAGAGTTACCAATGTGTGAGATAGGGAGGCTTTGGCCATTACCCACAGAAACCATATCAGAACCTGTATAATCAATGTAAAGATTGAGATTAGAAAGGTCAGAGGTAATATGGTTGGTTGCACCTGTATCTGTAAGCCTTTGTTGTTGATGATAATGTGAAGAATTTGGTGCAGAGGTGGCAACAGTTGCAAGTTTTGATGGAGGTTTCTTGCCACGATAGGAGAAATTCATGCAATGATAAGAGTCTAATGCACTATGTCCTTGTTTGTCACAAATTTGGTAGACCAAAGGATAATCAGAACCATATATGTTTGGAGGCTTATTCTAATAAGAAAAATTAGAGTAGCCTCTTCCTTGATTTCTATTGTTTGAAAATTTTCCTCTTCCTCGAGATGATTGATCACAAAAGTTGTTGAATCGAACAAAGGACTTCTTTTGTGTATAGTTCTTGTTACCAAATGTTTGAGCTGTCATAGCCACGGACTGAACAATTTTCTTATGATCTTTATGATCTTTAAGTGTTTCTTGAGTTTTCAGTTCTTCGGCATGAAGTAGAACATGTAATTCTTCAAAATTCAGCAGTTCATTTCTAGTTCTAATGGCAAATTTGAAGGAGTTAAAATCACTTGGTAATCCTTTCAAGACAATGTGTAAAAGATCTTCATCATCCATATACACTGAAATTGCAAGCAACTTAATCTTTTATTTCTTTAATTTTCTTCAGGTAAACCTTAATGGAGTCATTGCCTTTTCTAATAATATGAAGCTCATATTTGAGATTTATGACATTTGTATGAGATAGAGAAGTAAACCTTCGTTCAAGAACTGACCAAGCTCCTTTTACAGACAATTGACCAACTACCAAAGATAGCGCTGATTGAGAAAGAGTTGAATTTATCAACGTTAGCAGCGCTTGGTCTTGACTCCTCCATTGTTGATATAGAGGATTTTCCTCCTGTGTGATTTTGCCTCGTTGATTTCCACCGAATTTCTTAGGACAAGGTAAATGATCCATCAACATATCCAATTAGCGAGTACGCATTTAGAACAGAAGACATCTGATGTCTCCAGAGAACATAATTGAATGAATCCAATTCGACTGAGATTAAACTTGATATATTTGATAGTAAGAAGACTGGATTTGTCGCTCCTGATTGGTTTGATTTTGGCTGAACTTGCTCTTGCAATTGTGAAGATGAACTGGTTGGAGTAGAAGCCATTGTGTGAATGGAATTGATGCTCTGATACCATGAAAGTTTGGTTATGAGATTGAAGTTCAGAGAAACGAAGGAGAGAAGATAGAAGAGAAGAGAAGAGAAGAGAGAGAGAGAGAACTGAGAAATGTTTCTGTTATTTCATCCTCTTCACTTACCGCCTGTATTTATACAAAAAACAATTCCCTCTCATCAGCTCTAACTAACTTTCAGTTTACAAACTTAACTCTCTGCTATCAATGCTAACCGACCTAATCCATTCCTCACTTAACTTGCTGAGCATGGTTTATTCTTGACAAATATATCAAACAAGATTTATATTAAATATAAAATTATGTAAAAATAAATATAAAAAAATTATAATAATTTTTTTCTGACTTAAGTTATTAAAATTATTTTGACTTAATGTTATTTTAAGCCAATTTTTTTGATTTAGACCTCATTTGAAAACTTAATTTTAAGTTAATTTTTTTATTTTAAATTATTTTAAGCTCATAAAACAAAAGGCTCATTAAAGAGGGAAATAGTGTGACTTTAAGCCACCTAAAATCCTAATTTCTAGCCTATGTTAATTTCTCAATCACTCCAAACGAGTAGGGTTTCGTTTCAAAAAGAATAATAAATTTGAAATTCAATTGACGCATTTGTGTGGTCAAAATTGTCCTCCGAGCTTCGTCATTGTTCATGGATTGGTTGTTCGGTGATTGATTTTTAACTTTTTTTTTATTTATAGGTGAATAACAAAATAAATATGGATAAAATTAAAAATTATTAGCAAAATAGTCAAAAATACTAAGAGCAAAAAATGCTAAAATCTAAGAGTTGCCAGGAGTGTGCGCAAGTTGAGTTACGAAGAGTGAAGAAAAATATTGAAACTAATCCGCATTTGGCGGGTAATCATTTTTTCAACCCACTATCAATTTACTGATCATCAAAACCAGTGGCTTGAATGATATTTTTTGGAAATTTCAACCCGTGGTTTAGGCAGTTTGGCGGGTTAAAAATTTGTAAAATTTTAATATAATAATCTTAAAATTTATTTCTAAAATATAATAACATATTGTAATTTTTTTAAAATTCATATTTAATACGTAAAACAAACGATTAACTATAATAATAATAATAATAACATGTTAAATATCTATAACAATAATATTTACATTATATGCTTATAAAAAAAATATTCACAATATATAAACTAGTAATTAAAATAATAAATATTCTAATTTATTCCTTATAAATTATAAAAAAATTATATATATATATATGAGATTCGTCGCATATAAAAACACGATAATTAGTATTTAATATATACTTTAGGCGAGTTAAAAAAATATAATTCGTAACCAACTAATCTTTTTTATTTTTCTTATTCAGCCCACCCAACCCAATCCAACTCACTCACATAACCCGTACAAATTGGGTTGGGTTGGGTTGGTGGGTTGGAACGGGTAGGTGGGTTGCTTGCATACCTTTACTTACTCCTCTCTCGATTGAACATCGTTGGAAGGATTATCCTACACGTTGAAAGATACGTCTTCATCCACCTATTGGAGGTTTGCCTAATTGAAGCTTGCTAGGGTTTGATTATTGTTGTTTGAGCATCTGAAATGTAGGATCTATGACTGTCTATGAATATTTGTTGGATATGAATGGTATGTTTTGAATTCATACATGAAAAGCATGAGAAATCCCTATTTTTGGAACCTCTGTTAGGGCTCTAAAAATAAAGCTTGTCAAATCTTGAGTTTATAGTTGATTTGTGATGAGTCTATCATAATATTATCGTTGGGAAACCTTTGACTTGTGATTTCGAAAGTTAGGGTTTGATTTGAGTCAAAATCATAAACATTGAAATTTTTTGGGTTGTTGGGTCCAAATGATTAAATTAGTTGAATTTCTAGATAAGTTGGGGTTACATTAACCTGGTTGTGTAAAAATTTCATAAACTTTTATGATATATGAAAACAATGGTTAATGGGTTGAAAATTTTGAGTAAATCTTATGAAATGATGAATATGAATGATATGAGACATTGATTTGGGGTCTTTGAACCTTTATATTTAAATATATAAATTATGAGAATGTTTGAAATTGATGGGATTTGAAATCGTAATGGTGTTGAATTTTGGCAGGAGGAACTAGGTTGACGGTTGGACTCGCATTGGTTTTAATAAAAATGATATAATTAAGGTACCACGCGATTGAATTGAATAATTAAGTTAGGCTCGAGAAGCTCATTGGTGAAAAATTAAAAACTTGCGCAATGTATAGTAGACCATTCTATCGGATTAATTCTCGTAAATGTATGCTGTGTGCAGCCCACCCATTGATATTTTTGAAAAAAATCGAAAATATATACTCTTCATGTCTGGCTATAAAATGGGTATGTATTTGTTGGGCCTCATGCGACCCAATTATGATAATTACGCCTAGGTCTATAGGTGCCGTTCGAGATTTATTACTTAATTAAATTAACAATTAAATTTGGTTGGCAAACCTAATTGAATGATGTGGATGAGTTTCAAAATTTGGAAAACCTAGGTTGAAATGTTGAGTATTGAATTGGAAAAGCCTTGGGCTTGTTTGGAAATGGTATGGTATCACGTAGTAATGGGTGGTGAATTTGGAAATAGTAATGAAACACTGATCCACGGTTTTAGTAAGTAAAAACTCGATTATGTGAAGAGAGTTTAGTTTTGAAAAATGAAATTGATTTTGTAAAAATTATATGTTGCATTTCGCATAACTATTTTCGTATACTATACATATGTATTCGTTTCTAGTTTATTTTTTACGAGTTTCGACTCATATTTATGCATTTCAAGTGATAGCGGAAAAAAAATTTTAGAGTAAGAAAAATGATCGTGATGCCCCTTTATGTAGTTGTTGATAGAATTAAATATCCATTTATAAAATCTTTTGAGAGTTAAAATTGTAAATATAATTCTTTTTGAATACTTAGATTAATATATTTTGGATTAGAACAACCTATGTTGTAAGGTTCAAAGGCCTGTGAATTCATATTTTGTATGCATAAGAAAGCATTGGACTTGTATTTTGAGTTAAATTCCTTAATTTTTGAATAAATCGTCTTGGTTTCAAATGTTAGATTTTGAAATTTTTAAGTTAAATCCATTTTGTACCCTTTTGAAAGCATATTCAAATATGTGAAAATCTAATATTTTTTCAACACTTGATTTTATATTGTTAGAATTTTGATAAAAGAGCACACTAACACTTCACTGCTCGAGCGATGAAGAATCCGCACGAGCAAACCACTGCTGGACAAATTTTTTGAGTCTTCGGTTTAATTTTTTTTTGATTGGTACCTTTGAGGTATTTTCTTTGGGATATAAATTGGTCTATTTTAAGAGTTGTTTTATAAGTAAAAATCCTCATTTTTACCCTCATTTTTGATAAAAAAAAATTGGAAGTTCGATTCTTTTTTAACGAAATACTTTTCTTTACAAGCTCTTTTGATTTGTATTTCTTAAATCAGATTATTTTCTTAACAAATCATATGGGTTTCTATTATTACTAATAGTGTGCGATGCCACCGGTTCAAAAATCATATTGTCTAATTTGGAATTGTAAATGTAAAAATAATTTTCATTGCATAAATGAAACGCAAGCACTGAAATTATGTTTACGCGCGGGTTTAATATAATCTTAGTAGACAATATTAGATGAAAAGTATGCAGACTCAACACAACTGGAGGTTTTTTTGACCAGAAACACACTAATAAACGGTGGCAAGAGTGTATTAGTTAATTGGAGCCAATTGTCTTCAAAGATATAGATAATAATACAAAATGAACATAAAATATGAAAGAACAAAAAAAAGCACAAGTGAGGTGTACATCAAAATAAGTGGCGACCATGAAATTAGGAGTGCAGTTGTTCATATTTAAGGGGAGCAGCTGATGACCATGCACAGCTACTATTCTGAAGATAGAGGCTGTTTCCCACGAAAGAAAAAGAGTCATTAACCAGCCCAACATCAAGGACAACGAAATTGAGTGTATCTTTGATCTTCTGGTTACTGAGACAGATACCACAAAAGGGCTTAATACTGAACCAGATAGGTTTGCTGCTAGCAAGAAATTGTAAACGCAATATATATACATATCCATTAAATAGTTATTATTGCAGTCAGGTCTTTAGAAGGGCTTTGGTAAGCATGAATACTCGCTTCACTAGAAGTATAGTACCTATTTAGAGCTATTTGAAATTAAAGCATCCATCTGCATGCATAATTAAAGAATAGCTTTAAAGGGAATGAATTAAAAGCTGCAAATGTGCCTACTAAAACTTGAAAATGGATGCCATTTCCATATGCTTTATTTAACACAAGTTCAGGTAGTCAACTGAATTGCACTAATCTTTCACCCACACTCAAAAGAAGAATTCCATAGTTAACCATCTTGCATTTACTTTGCAGTGAAGAATGGAAGCACTTATTCAGTTGCTGTTGTTCCAAGGTAATCTAAGGCTTGTTGAAACACATCGAGGTCAACAATCTGTAATTATACGAGCTTTGGGAATATTTTTATGGCTTACATGGGACATAGGGATTGCAATGGGCAAGGTAGTTGGAAACCCAACTACCCAATGTTGTCAACTACTACTAGGATATTTAAGATTTTTGAACAGATCCATTATACAAAATATTAACACATTCAGGCTTTTAGACGAGGGTATAAACTAAAAGGGCATGAGGCAAATTAACTAAGCTATGGCCCTATAGCTTTTGATTGTCATTACCGCTTTATCGCTTTACTTGACGTACTCTTGTGTCCTTCATTTGGTCGGATAGATTGTTAGAGAACCAAATTTATTTAACAACCGAATACATCTGACGAGGCACAAAAGTGAAATAATTCCAATTGTCTTTTAAGACTGGTTAATTTTGTGAAGAAAGTTTAGAGAATGGCATGGGGCTTTAAATTGGCCAGTACCTTTTATGTTTGGAGACAACACCATCCAAACAGCTTGAAAGTTTTGAAGATATACTCCACATAATATATGACAAATTAGAAAACAAAAAGCAAGTGTATGACAAATAGCACGGTACTGAAAAAATTGACACTTCAAATCCTAAAAAAATAGGACTTAAAGACATAGCATAAATAAAAGCATTGACAAACTATCATGTATCTATCAAAACAAGAAAACATATAATTGAATGAATGACTGTATTTACAATTCCAACGCTTAGAAGATCAAGCTTTATTACATTTTTACTAACTTTGTTACTTTCATTTTGACTTGTAGAAAATGGTTTAAGATAGAGTTGAAGCCTAAGCCCCACTCTAAAGATTATTTACGTTGCTCCTAGAAAGAGATTCTCACCAAGAATTTTTGTGGGGAAGTCTTACAAAATGTTCAAATTAAGAAAGTGGTGGTGTTCAGGAATTTCCAATTGATGGAAAGGGTTTTCACCCCCCACCCCTCAAAAGTGTTTGTGCAGGCACTCACGGATATCACATTTCAAAAGGGAAGGAAGTTGAAAAGCTTTTATACTTTGACGCTTTCTTTTTGGGAAAGGGCATAAATAATGAAGTTAGGTTTGACCTCATACAGTTAGCATTTAAAACCTGTTCGCCCTCTTCTTTAACTTCAAAATGTTGCTCCCAATGTAAACACAGGTAAATGAAAAGTAATGCCACATTCTAAATGCAACAGTAAGAATCAATCTTGAGAGAAAGCAGGATAATTAGGTAAAATTCCACCATCAAACATTGGATCTTTTGATTAAAGGAACAAAAAGTAGGTGTACTTATACATATTAAGGAATTTATTACTACATCTTTCCCAGTTCGTTTTCATTGGTTTAGTTATTGCTTCTACAATTCCTTCCCATCTTGATACATGTTTATAACTATACATATTATGTCTGACTAAGATGGAAAGAGTCCCTACGTCTTAAGCAGTAAGTGAGGAGCTTAAAGTGCATGAAATAGAAAATAGACTGGTAGATGTTGGAAGAGTACCTATTACCTATGCTGTATTGTTTGAGTTTTTAAGCAGCAGCGGAATGTGGACAGGTGGAGCGTAATGCGCCCCAATGGGGAGCACGTTTTTCGAACAATTTTTTATGATCTAATTCGTTCATTATGCAAAATTCGTTGAGTTTGTTTAATATGTAAAAAATAAAATTTATCGGATACCTGTAACTAAGTGATTAAATAACACTTGTTAATGTTTTTTTTTAATTATAATATTTATTTATTTATTTATAAAACAACATTAGGAGATGCTATTCAATCACTTAGTTACAGGTATATGATGAATCTGATTTTTCACATATTAAACAAACCCAATGAGAGTTCTACTAGTGAATGAATTGAATCATAAAAAATTATTCGAAAAACATGCTCTTTAGGACGCGCTCCCCGGTTCGCGGAATGTAAAGATGAATTTATGGGAGAAGCAGCATATAAATACCACTTGTAGCTACTGGGACAAAAGTAGATGAGGTTCAAGGTAGCCATTAGTGCCTATACTATAGTCTACGGACCTATACTATAGTAGACTACAAATCTGGCTGGCTTAATGCAAAAGAGCATGGTATCTGCCGAAATACGAGAGAAGACGAAAAAGAAGGTGGTGAGATAAGACAAAATGAGAAGCAAAACCTCCGCATTAATCCAAGGAAGGACATGAGACAAGACAAAAAGAGAAGCCAAACCAAAGAAGACCACAAAATTACAAGCGCGAGCTGTGGTTCGGCTAACGGCACGATGAAACTGCTCGAAATTGCAGTCGTAGGGCTGAGTAACTTACCTTTGCCTTAGAAGGAAGACATCACAATGGAGGAAGGAGCCGCGTCAGCGACTGCAGAGCCGACTCGGGATGGATGACCGCTTGAAATCTAAGTCTATATCTAGGGTTTCAATGGCTCCAATTTGGGGGAAGGAGCAGAGGGACAATACGGAATGGTAAAGAATAGGCCACCAAATGAATAGTAACAAAGCAACTCTCTCTGAACCGGTGGAGCGTGCTGCGCTCTATTCGGCAGCACGCTTGTGTTGCGCTTCAAAGAAACGTTTTTTAAATAATTTTTTATAATTTAATTTATTTATTACATAAAAAAACGTCGGATACCTGTAATTAATATATAAAAAATTAAATTCATCAAATATCTATAATAAGTGATTGAGTAATAATAAATAAATAAATATTATAATTTTAATAAAATATTATTAAATTACTCAATTACTTAATTATAGGTATTTGATAAATCTAATTTTTTATATTTTAAACAATTCGATAAATTCTCCGTAATAAACGAATTGAATCATAAAAAATTATTCAAAAAACTTACCCAATACGATCCCCGCTCCCTTTCTTTTATTAAAGGGTAGTATAGATATTTGGTTAGTATCCAATTAATGGAATAAAGATGGGATAATTATTGTAATTTACAAGCTTGCCCAAGGATTGTATGCACAATGGGCAAAAAAGTAATTCCGTTTCTAATTCCATGGGACATAAATTATAATATCATTTTCTTTTTTCTGGAATTACTAATCCTATCAATTTGAATTTGGGAGATTAAGAAGCTCTTTCGGTATAATTTTAACTTCGTGACAAAACCAAACACATAAAATGAGTTCGACAATCTTACTAATTCAATTTCAACAACTATAACACACTAATCAAACATGACCCTAGGTAGAAGTGTTTAAAATAATCAATAGAATCAGTAAACCAATTCAAACGTATAGTTTAGTTAAACTTTTTTTGATTGACAGTTTAATTTCAATTTACAATTATTAAAAACTATTTATTGTGGTTCAATTATCAAATTAAGCTTTTAGAGAACTATATAAAACTAAAACGAACACTATTTAATTATGTTATATTCATATTATATTATGCATTATATAAAAAGGAAAAAAAATTAAAATATTAATTGTTTTCATTAAGCCTCTTATTTTCTTTGTTTTTCTCTTTCATAATCTAACTTTTTACTTTCTTTTCATAATATTGTAATATTATATAATTCATTAACAATTAATAATTAATAAATACTAATAAAATTACAAAGGGATAAAATATAATGCATAATTAATAGATAAGAGAATATTTTTGTAATCTTATGAAACAAATAATAAAGCGAAATGAAAAGTAAAATATATTAGAAAGGAAAGGAAAAATAAATATAAAAGCACAATAAATGTACAATTTCCTTAAAATAAAATAGGTTATAAGTAATTAATTTTAGAATCACAGTTCCAAACCGAAACCGAGTAATTCTTTATATAGTTCGGTTCAATGCAGTTTCATTCACGGTTCAATTCCGATTTTTGGAACCATGTGAAACAGTTTGGTTATTGATTTAGCTCACAACCAAACCAAACTGAACCAAAGAGTGAACACCCTTAACTGTAGGGAGGACAATAGCAAAATACAGTGAACCCTGTCATGGAAACAAACTGGAAAATGAAGCAGCTGCAGTGCCAGTTTGAGACAAATGCCGCTGGTGTCTCTGGTGGTTCAACTTCAGTCAAGTTGAGAGTTTATGAGAAATAGTAAAAATGTGATTATTTTGATGATATTTGATATTGAATTCATGTGAAACTGGGATGGGATCTGTGCAATGATACCCACAGAGATTTCCAGCCAGCAAAGACAGTAAAATTACAGTTGGTAAGTAATTTAAGTCATTTTTCACTGCATTTGGGGGTGGGAGTAAACTGGTCAATAGACCACAAAGAACTAAAAAAGGGAGTTCCCCTGGTAGTTGCAACATGCCTGATGAGAGAAGGAAGGGGGGGTGATCAGAACTCAACTTCAACCAACAAAGAAGACAAATTATTTGGCATTTCCAGAGTATCATGCATAACTCCGTTGTATACGTGTTGTTCTCGACAAATGAAAATGTGTGAATGTGATATACAATTAGTGGGTCATTTTTGTCTTTTTACCTAATCAATAAAATAGGCCAACATTGTCCCACTTGAAGTGGTTTCTGTTATGTTATTGAATGAAAACACCATGTAAATAATGCAACGTTCTACTCCAAAATTACTGAATAATATCTCAACAAAAGAGAGATTCCAAGGTTATGCTGATGCATGAAAAGAGTTCACAGACAATTGCCTCATGATCTCTCTGTAGTTATAAAAAATGGGAACCTATATGCCTCGTGACATTTCCGTTGTTATGTACAACACCATACAAATATTCAAGTCCAAATAGAGATTCCAATAGTGTACCTGCTCCATCACCGATCTTCCCGCTCAACTCTATTAGGATCAGAAACCATGTCCATCATCATCTTCTCTGGTGAATCCTCCCAATTGGAAAATGTTTTCAAGTCAACCTGCAAAAATGAGCAAGGACAAAAAAGAAGATAATCTTACCATGTCACTCATGAATGTGAATTCAAAATGCTAGATATAGATTACCTTGCGTCTCTGCTCAGTGAAAAGTTGCTCTCTCTTCTTATATTTAGTTTGGGTTTCCTTGGCACTTCTCCCCCCTAATCCCCATACTTCCACATCTAAAACCATACATTCAGTTGGAAGGAAACCCTGCACCAAGCCAACTGACAATCAGATGTCACATTTTGATGCAGGTAATAGAATGATTAATATCCAAACTTAATATGCATATTATGCCCGTTTGAAATTTGTACTTTATTGTGTATCCAAGAAAGAAGTAGAGAAATGACATAAAACATTCGGCAAAAAATACATCAACCACAGTCACACATGGAGAGGCAAGGGGTAAAAGGGAGGAGCTGCTTACTAGAGAGAAAATCAAAAGATTCAAAACGAAGGGTGCACACACATGATTCATCTACCACCAAAACTAATAGCCCAGTCAAGAAAAATTCCGGGCCAGTCCATAGGCTTGTCTTAAATTCTAAGATGCAATCACAAAAAATATTGGGCAGCTCGGTGCACGAAACTCCCACGTACGCGAGGTCCGAAGAAAGGGCTGGACCACAAAAGATCAATAGTACGTAGTCTTACCTTGTATTTGTAAGAGGATGTTTCACACCGCAACAACTCTACCTTTGCGCTAAGGCTCCCCTTTCGATCACGAAAAGTATACGGTACAAATTACAATCAACAATAGAATAGTTACATATATGTCGAGGACTACTGATTCCGTAGTCACTTTTGATGTATCCACAGCCATCCCCCCACAAAGGGTTAATAGTATGTAGTCTTACCTTGCATTTGTAAGATGCTGTTTCACACAGCGACAACTCTACCGTTGCGCAAAACTCCCCTTTCGATCACAAAAAGTATACGGTACAAATTACAATCAACAATATAATAGCTACATATGTGTCGAGGGCTACTGATTCCGTAGTCACTTTTGATGTACCCACAGCCATCCCACCCCCCCAAAAAAAAAAACACAATAATGCCATGTCCACTAAATATTCACAATTTTGATGGGATTCATCGCAATTGATATGTGTCCCCCACCAAAATTTTGTAAGTATTTAGTGTATTTTTTTGTGTAAATTTTAGTATACACAGCATTTTCCCCTATGTAATATCTAGTTGTTTGTGGTATAAATGTATATAGTACAATTCATGCATACATTTAGCATTTAGCAGGTATTCAAGGGGACATTCCTTCCTTGGTACTTGGTAGAAGCTCATCCTGCCAATTGTGAGGATAGCTTCAATTCTTAAGGGGACATTTCATATGAACAAAGCTGGAGGTTAGGTTTTACAATGTCTAGTGTGCACCCTTCCAAATCCCTAGATAATGGGTGCATTAATGGGTAATGGTTTTTGACATAAATCAACAGCTTCCATTGTGACTCACAATAAATATTAACACTAGAATGACTTTGAAATTACCTGATTTGGGAAAAGGGAACCAGGTTGATAAGTTTTGTCAACAGCATGATGGCGAAGAGTAACTTTGGCAAAGTCTTCATCAATAAATATTCTCTCATTCCCAATAGATCCTCCAAATGCAATTCCCACAGGCTTTGGGTGAGGATCGTAAAATCTACCAGTGGGATGCAAGTGGCTATACACAAAGTTCTTCTCCTTCCCTGCTCGGGAACAGATACATACTCAGTCAAGGAAGTTAAAAATAATTGGCTTCCAGATATATAGTTTCTGAAAGCCAACCTATCCCACTAACCCCATCCCATTCCAGTTACATACCAGAAGATGAGATCACATTAAAGACTGGACTTAAAGCGTATAGACTGCCAGAGCTTCCATAAAACATATCCCGGTTTTCAAAAGCTTCATAAGTAAGGGCACCAAGGATCCATCTCCTGACATTGCCACCTTCTTCATGAACATCTCCTGAACTAGCAGCAACCAAAATCAACATGGGACCGTTATAACCTTCAACATTTGACCAGAAACGGCTTAAACCTTTCCCATGAAAAGAAGACCTAAAAGTAGTACAAATAGATGCTAAGTTAAGAATTTATCTAGTAATACAGGAAGAAATTAGTGGGCTCAACCTGTAAAGAAATCAAAAGAAGCAATTTAATGCAGAGCATAGGCATATTGACAACAAAATTATACTTTATTGCAGGTTCAACTGCCAATACATATCTGAACATTAAATTCCCTGTTGTATCTTTGTCTTCTCCAAGTTTCAGTAGCACAAACAACAAGACACCAAGATTGCGAAAAAAAAAACTATATAACTCGCAGATGAGAGAGAGAGAGAGAGAGAGAAACTGGCAGTTTAAAAGTTTTCAATATAAGCCCTTGCTTAATTTTTAGACCTAATTTTTAGCCGAACCCATCATCAAATGCACCTTTTCCCATGCCCATCATGCATCAATTCCATATAGCACAACAATACTTGGCGTGCATGGGAAGGAGCTATGTACATGTTCGCTGTGGGAGACGAATCATATAGTGGTGAATATTTTGCAGATGTTAATATGTATAAAAGAGCATGTAGGTAGCAACATAAATCCAAAATGAATGCATAAATAATGACTGTGATTTCAACCAAGGGAAAAAATAAAAGTGAGATTATGTCACCCATGCAGACTAATCGATGCAGGTGGAGTTAAGGGGGACAAATGGTATCAACGTGAGGACATTGTGACCTTAAGAGGACCACTTAAGTCTGCTTTTAAAGGGTAGAAGCCCCCAAGTGTGTTCGCAGATGGGAAACTAGGAGATGGGTAGAGTCCCACATCACTGGGAACTGGGAAGTTTGTCTGAACCCAAGCTAATATAGTCCCCCCCCGGAGGAGGACAAATCTGTCAGTGCCAATGGGCCTGGGTTAGGGTATGACAAATGACATTAGAGCAAGGTCATTGTGTCAATGGCCGCCGCAAATTGTATGCTCTCAGAGGACAATGTCTTCCTATATAACATGCTTTTGGTGTGTTTGTGTAAAAAGAGGACAAATCCATGAGGGTCCATGCACCCAAAGTGAACAATACAATGTGGGCAGAGACACGGTGGTTTAAATGGTAAAGCATGATAGTGGATTTGGAGGGCTATTGACAGTTTGCACTTTTGAGCATAATCAAACTACCAAAGAAAGTTCAAATTAATTCTAACTTGAAACCAACCATTTTTTGACAAGTAAAATTAATTATAACATGAAGGAAAAAAAACGAATCAAAGGACATGTTCACAAGAAAAGAGCTGAACACACAAGATATTGCAAGGAACGAGTAATGCATAAGTCATTATTGATTTCCTTAAGGGTCTGGAGCAGGATAGCCAGCTAAGATAAATTCACACAAAAGGGAACAAACCGATAAAGTAGGTTTTCGTTAGTTCCATCACTGTAGCTGGAGAAGCATGATTTCACAACTTCTTCACCTAAAGTGCTTCTTACGGTAAGGGAAATGGCCCAGGCCCTTCCAAGGGTTAGAAGATTAGTATTACATTCAATAGTTGCAGAGAGGTCATGGACTGATGAGCACGATGGCTCCAACTTGTCCTGCTGGTGACCAAAATTCCACAATTAGCATCCATAGAACAAAACCATCAATCAGGCTAAAGAAACTCTGGTACTAGTAAAACAAAAGAAAATACAATCCTTGTACACGACAGCCAAGGATCAAATTTTCGTTTTGGTGAATCGTTTCTATGCTCACAAACAGGTTTTGAAAATGTTTCAAAAACGTGATGGAAAAAGAGGAAAAAAATAGAAACATATGGAAGCATTTAAACCATGAACGAAATTTATTTTTATGTATTTTAAAGTCTAACAAACTAACAATTGAATATGTTTTAAGGAGTACGTATCCATTTTAGATTGTCAGATTATTACAAAGGTACACTAGAATTTGAATCATGTTAATAGTAAATAGTTAAGAAAACTACCAAGAGACCTTTGGCCCAATGGTGTTAGTGTCATAACTCATAACCCACCAAATGGGAGGTTGAAGAGTGTTAGGCATGTGGAGTTTGTTTGTTTGTTTATTTATTTATTTAGTTTTTTTTTTTTTTTGGGGGGGGGGTTTCTAACCTATGACCAGACCTGCTTTCAGAGGCACTACAATTTTAATGATTTTTTTGTAAGATTCAGTTCATGGGGTGGAGGATTGGGCCAATAGGCCCAAGCTGATTTTGAAAAAAAATTGATCCGATTTTGGCTTATGACCCGATGTAGGTATTTATATATGCTGCTTCCTGCTAGAGTTTGTACATTTGTATTATATTGCCTCATCTCATAGTGGAATCGCCATAACTCTGTGGACATAACCTTAATTGTGGGTGAACCAAGTAAATCGTATGTTTGATTGCGTTATTCTTTTCGTTGTTGTTTTCTGTTTTCTACCATAATAAAGGGTTCAATTCTTACTAAGATCAAGGTGTTGGATGAGTACATGTGTATTTGTTGATAAGAAAAATGATTAAGAAGGCCAAAATAATGTGAAATTCTCGTTCCTACATGAAACCATGTAGGATAAAAAAGAAACAAACATAAGAAATTGAAATATTCTAGCAGTTGCAAAGATTTTAAAAGAAATAAAAAATATAGGTGACAATTTGTATTAAAATAGCAACACTTTGCGGTAATAAAGAAATAGGGTAAGTGACAATATTTAATCAAGCTTCTTTTATTTTATTCTCGTTCTCTCTTGTCTATTACTTTCTAATTTCATAGATCCTACATCCTAGAATGAATTTAAGATTATATTTTTTCTCAAATCTCTCTTTTAACAAAAGAAAGATTTAAATAGAAGGGAACTTTGTTGGATATTCCTAATAAGTGCTAAAATAATTCATTGTTTTGGTATGTTTCATAGTGTTTAAATGTGTTTCAGTCCATTTCAGACTCATTTCGTAGTGCATTGGTGGAAGCATTGGAATTTCAGTGTTCCAATAATGTTTTGTTTTGAATTCTCATGAAACGGAAAACGTTGCAGTCAGAATTTGTTCCCTGATGACAGCATTAAATAGAAAGACAGACTCTACTAAGAAACAATCAGCACCATAGATGAAAAAAACAACATTAATTTCACAACGAAAACTCTGAAATGCCATGACCAGGCAGGGAATTTCTGTAAAGCCACAAGTGCAGGGCAAAAAAACAATGTAATATTCTACAAAATAGATAATAATCCAGAAAAATGAATGATGAGCAGTTCCAGCTAGTCAATGCCATTAAACAACTAATTCAATTAGAAAAAAATGAGACTATACAAGATTTATGGAGGACCATATGTATGGTCACAGGTTAGATAAGAATGTTAAAGGTGGGGACGAAAGCGAGGAAGGACTAATGAAAAAAAGAAAAGAAAAGAAAAAGAAGTAAAATCCAATATAATGTTGAATGGATACTTTTCTTTTGAATTATTTTTGGATGGAATGACAATATGACACTATCTCCGGTGTAGAGTTCGTATACCGTAGTCATTTTTTCCCATTTATTGTTGTCTTCTGTTCATGGTATATGCCATGTGTTAATGACTTTCCCTGCTTGACACTTAAGTGGACATTTATCTATCTATCATAATAGAATAAAAGAAAAAGAAGGTAATGGCAATAAGACTTTAGATGAAAGTGGGTGGTCTAACTAATGCAAAATTATGAAGGACCCACACGTAAACATCACACAACCTTAACAAATTGGCATATGTAATCCTAGCTTAGGAGAGTATGCAATGATTACCAATGTAAAAATGTAATAAAAAATTTCAGTAGTCTTACCGCAAACTCCTCGCATCACTTATGATTTTCATTAGACTCTCTTAATTTCAACCAAAAGTAATGAAAAAGATATATGTAAACTAAAAAAATATACAAAACTAACTCAATTTTTTGGATAGTATGTATGCACATATTTTAAAAAAATATTTTCAATGAGAACAAAAAAAAAAGTTGAGTTCGAAATAAAGAGATGGAGAAAAAAGTTAGGCATAAAATGAAGACAGACAAAAAAGTTGTTTTTTAAATGAAGAGAGAGAGGAGAGCTAGTTAGTGAAAGAGGAGAGAAAGAAGAGAGATGAAGTGGTGTCACATAGGATATATGTCCCATCAAGGCCCTTCTCTCGTGTAATAGAGATCCCATGTAATATAGATATGTGGGTTTTTGTGTGTAGAGAGAGAGAGAGAGACTACCACATGGGACATTTTAGCCATGTAGGTCATTTTTACCATGTACGATATTTTTGAAAAGTATTAGCTCTTTTATTATATAAAAAATCTATCCTAATGAATTACAAGCTTAACAAAAATATCCTTGCTAATACTTATTTGAATCCATGATAAATAAAGAAACTAAATACTAAAAGAAAACTGAATATAAACAAATAACATACAATAATTAATAAATTCAAACTCTACTCGTCTTCTAAACAACAAATGGATTGTCTTTCTGTGGAGAAGCGTATGGAAGGCAAGACCCCCTCAAAGTGGGTTGCTGCTCATGGAAACATTTTAACCATCAGTAACTTAATGCAGAGGGTTGGTGTTTACTAATTGATGTTGCGCGTGCAAGCAAGAAGGCGTGCTTGTTTCTCACTTGCTTATTCATTGTGAGTTCACCACAGAGATGTGGTGCTTCACTTTGATATTGTTTTGAGTCTTTGAGAAGGAGATGTTCAACGGTTTTGTCTAGTTGAAGGGGTGTGAAAGTTTTAGCGATAAAGATGGAGGTGTGGGTGATGGTTTTTTTGTGTTTAATGTGGTTGATTTAGCTAGAGAAGAACAAGAGATTTTTCTGGGGATCCAGTCATCGTTGCATAAACTGAAAAGTGTTCTCTGTAATTTGTACAGTTGGTTGTTTGAGTGTGGTGCGCCTTCAGTTGTTGAAACGTAGATTTCATAGAGTCGTTATCCTTGTGGTTCTCTTTTGTAGGGGGTTTGTGTACCTTTTCTTATTTTTGATGGGAGTTCTTTTGCATTTCTCCCTTGTTTGTATAGAGTTTTAGTCCTTATAAGTAGCATTCCCTTAATGCCTTTTTATAGAATCCTATTTACTTATAAAAATATTAATAAATCCAAAAATCGATCTGTTATGTCCTCTATAGTCTTAGGGGTGCACACGGTCCGAATTGGACCGATTTTTCAAAAAATCAAGAATCGGACCGTTCATAACGGTTCTAGGTTTTTTGAAACTGTGTCCGAACCGTTCAAATAACGGAACCGATCCGTGACAATAGATCGGACACGATTCGGTTAACGGTTCCAACCAAAATAAATACATTTTCATGATCTAAACCGTATATTTTATTATTCTTAATTTACATATTATTATTATAAAAATCAAATTAATCGGATATCTTTAACTACCAAAACAAATTACTTTTGTGATAATAAAATAGACATCACAGTTTTATTTTATTAACACAAATGTGATTTGTTAAGCCAATTAATGATATCCGATCAATTTAATTTTTTATAGTAATAATATATAAATTAAGAACAATAAAATAAACATTTTAAATCATCAATATATATATATATATATTAAAAAAATTTAATATTAAGTAGAACTGGTCCGGTCCGGTTCAGAACCGTGAGATTAATCCAGAATCGAGAACCGGACCGTTCAGAACGGATTTTAAAATTTTTAATCCGGAACCGAACCGTGACAAATAAAAACCGGACCGAACCGTACGGATCGGACCGGACCGGACCGGATTATTGATTTTTTCGATTCTTTGTGCAACCCTATATAGTCTGCATCATTTTTCTCCACTAAGAATAAGAACTCGATCTCAAGTTTGCCTTGACATATTAAACTATGTTATGCCAAATAATCAAATATTGTAAATATGCAAGTTGTTTCAACCCATATTAAGCTTCGAGCTCAAGCCTTCTAGTGAAACCTGCTATCTTGAACCACAAAAGTTATAAAAAAGTGCACTTAGTATTATAATGAACAAGAAGAAACTAAACACTGAGTTGAAGAATACCAAAACATCTTTGAAAAATAATTCATCAAGTTTTAACAAAAGATGAGAAAACACTGCATTCATCTTAACACATTTGTCTCATAAGTTATAAATAACTTCCTCCTTTCAAAAAGATATAAATAAGGCTTAACAACCACACCTCATGTATTCTAAAATGGTATAATTATAGGTTAACAACCACAACTCATTATATCCATTTCTCACGCACAATCTTATTCAGCAGTAACCAAGTAGTCGTCTACCTCACAACCAGGAGTTTCAATGGTACCGCAATCTTGATTCTTAATACACGGATATGCACGCGATGGAATGAGGGCCAATTTTCAAGCACCAGTGGTGGGTGCATCCCCCGCGAGCTTAGCTTGTATAATACGCATTGTAGGAAAACACACCCCCATATAGGGCCATTATCATTAAGGGTAAACTAACGTCCATATAGGGCAACCGTACACTGGCCGGATACTCACAACAACATGGCACTTTAAAATAAAAATATACTTTTCATTCAATATAAAAATATTTCATTAGCATCATTCATTCTTCAAACACATGTTTCTTCCGAAAATAGAAAGCACATGGACCAACAACATATTTGAAAGTAAAAGACTCCTATGTTATCATTCACCACAATTTCATGCTTTAAAACATAGATGTAGAAGTAATTTTAGAAAGATATCTCATACATTCAAGTTCATAATAATATCTAAGTACTCTCACCTGGTTCGGTGAAATACAAAATCCTCTTTCTTATAAGCGAGGCAAAGCTCTAGCCTCTGGCAAAAATCCCAGTGCCAAGAAAGCAGGCCAAAATCCCGGTCCCAAGAAAGCAATCAATACGCGTCAAAAACATAGAGTACCAATTCCTATTGTCAAAAGGTGAAAGATAAGATTTTCAAATGGGTTCTACGGTTGATGGTTATAGCTCTACTCCTCTTAAAGCTAAAGGAAACCAATATCTTATATCATATCATCAACCCTTGATGTCAAAAGATCACTTATAAAACCTAGGAAACTAAGACTACGGTTAAAAACTCACTTTTCTCACCCATTAACACATTGTTCCTGGTTTTGTGACAATCAAGAGAAAATGAGAATAAAATAGCAAAATAGCTCCAAATGCTTTGATTTTTGGACGGTAGCTAGTTTGAGATGTCCTCTAATTTTTTCATGGAGAGCACTTTGCCAAGACCCAATAATAAAGAGGTGTTTTGACCTTTGTAAGAAAAATGTTTCAAACCTGTCTTCCACTATGTTTGAAAATAACTTTAACTTATCAAACGGTATTCAGACTTTATGAAACTTTGCAGATACCTAAAATAATATGTTGGGAACATTTTTCATGAAGAAACCATTTCCAAAATAAGTCCTTAAAATAGGGTTTTACCCTCTTGAATAAACTGTGACAAAAATTGCATGAGTTTAGGATAAAATCATTTTCTTAAAATTCACCTGACCAGATCATCTCAAATAAATTTAATTTGAAAATCAACATTCATTTCTAACTCTGGACAAAAATAAGGTCAAGACGATTTTTTCAGAATTAATTAAAAATATTTAAAGTGAGTCCTCATTGTTGGCAAAAGCTGGGGTAGAGCTTGTAAAGGCGTATCTTGGTCCTTTGATCAATTTTCATGGTAAGGGTCAAACTTTTAAGTCTAGATCATACATGGTATATCAAAAATAAACTCCAACAACTACAAATAAGGGATGAAACATGTCCCCTTCATCAAACAACCACAACACAATCCTTTGGCTCAACTAGGGATCCTAAGCACATTTTTTATCATTCAAACTTGTTCCTTTTGTGTTCTTGCTTTATGTTCTTTAAAGAATGGAGGTGAGAGAAGTGTTTTGAATGAATAATGGAATGGTTATGAGAGTTTCTTACTTGTCTCTTTGAGTCTTGAAGGACTTGGCTTTTACAAACTTTCTTTCTTTCCTTTCTTCTTTCCCTTTTTCTCTCCTTAGGGAGCACAAAATTTAAGGAGGGGGGTGGGGGGGGAGAAGGTGGTCTTCTATTTATTGAAAAAGACTAAGGGTTGAAATTACTAAAATGTTCTTAATAAATCTTACCAAGAAAGCTTGGTTAACCTTATTTTGGTTTAATTAACCTTTGGTTTGGTTAACCTTTGGGATAAGTCTGAGTGTAAGCACAATTGCTGCCAACTCCAAATCGTGGTAGGGTAATTCTTCTCATGAGATTTCAACTGTCTAGAAGCACACGCAATAATTGTTCCATGTTGCATCAAAACACAATCCAAACCTTGATATAAAGCGTCACTATAGACTATAAAACCTTTACCACCTGACGAGAGAGTAAGTACAAGTGTTGACACCCATCCAGATTTTAATTATTGGAAACTCTATTAACATTGGTCAGACCACTCAAACTTCACGTTCTTTTGGATCAATCGAGTCATAGATTTTGCAATTAGGAAAAAGTCTCGTATAAATCTCCAGTAATAACCAACCAAACCTAAGTAGCTACGTCTTTCAATCACATTGGTTGGTCTTTACCGATTTACCATGGCTTCAACTTTCATTGGGTACACTTGAATTCCATCCCCGGATATAATATGATCTAAAAATACAACACGATCTAACCAAAACTCGAATTTTCCAAACTTTGCATACAATCCATTATACCTCAAGGTTTGTAAATAAATTCTCAAGTGCTCCATGTGTTCCTCTTTACTTCAAAAGTATATTAAGATGTCATTTATGAACACAATCACAAACTGGTCTAAGAAACTCCTAAACACTTGATTCATTAAGTTCATAAATACAACAGACGTATTAGTCAATCCAAAAGGCATCACGACAAACTCGTAGTGTCCATATCGAGTCCTAAAAGCAGTCTTAAAAATATCCGATTCTCACATTCAATTGATGGCACCCTAACCTTAGATCAATCTTTGAGAATACTTTGTCTCTTTGCAACTGATCAAACAAATCATCTATCCAAGGCAAAGTATACTTATTTTTAATGGTAACTCTTTCGACTGTTGGAGTTCCATCATTCCTTACAAATAACACGGGTGCACCCCATGGTGAGCACTGGGTCTGATGAAACCCTTGTCCAACAACTTTTACAATTGTTCCTTCAACTCTCGCAACTCAGCGGGTGACATTCTATAAGATGCAGTCGATATAGGCTTCGTGTCTGGATATGGGTCAATTGTAAATTTATCTTTCTCGAACTAGGGGAATTCTTGGTAAGTTTTATAACCCTTCCATTCTTCACTCCAAACACTTTTCTCACATCCATTCTTTAAAGAACATAAAGCAAGAACACAATGCAAGAACACAAAAGGAACAAGTTTGAATGATAAAAAATGAGCCAGGATCCCTAGTTGAGCCCAAGGATTATGTTTGTGTTGTGGTGGTTAGATGAAGGGAACATGTTTCATCCCTTATTTGTAGTTGCTTTGTAGTTACTGGAGTTTATTTTTGATATACCATGTATGATCTAGGCTTAAAATTTTGACATTTAACATGAAAAGTAATCAAAGGACCAAGATAGGCCTTTACAAACTCTGCTCCTGGTTTTCCCAACAATGAGGGCTCACTTTAAATATTTTTAATTAATTCTAGAAAAATCGTCTTAACCTCATTTTTGTGTCCAGAGTTAGATATGGATGCTGAATTTCAAATTAAATTTATTTGATATGATTTGGTTGGGTGGATTTTGAGAAAATATTTTTTTCCCAAACTCATGCACTTTTTGTCACAATTTGTTCAAGAGAGTTAAAACTTTATTTTAAAGACTTCTTTTGGAAATGGTTTCTTCATAAAAAAAATGTTTCCAACATATTATTTAAAGCATTTGCAAGGTTTCATAAAGTTTGAATAATTTTGATAGGTCAAAGTTATTTCCAAACATAGTAGACAGAATCTGTCTCTATGGAGTGTGGACAGATTTGACACATTTTCTTATGATTGGATTTTGGCAAAGTGCTTTTCAAGAAAAAGTTAGAGGACATCTCAAACTAACTACTATCCAAAAATCAAAGCATTTAGAGTTCTTTTGCTATTTTATTCTCATTTTCTCTTAACTATCACAAAACCTTGAACGGTGTGTTAATGGGTGAGAAAAGTGAGTTTTTAACCTTGGTCTTGGTTCCCTAGGTTATATAAGTGATCTTTTGACCGCAAGGGTTGATGATATGATATAAGATATGGGTTTCTTTTGGCTTTAAGAGGAGTAGAGCTATAACCATCCACCGTAGAGCCCATCCAAAAATCTTATCTTTCAGCTTTTGACATAGGAGTTGGTACCCTACGTTTTTTACGTGTTTTGGTTACTTTCTAGGCACCGGGGTTTTGGCACCGGAGGCTAGAGCTTTGCCTCGCTTGTAAAGAAGAGGATTTTGTATTTCATCGAACCAGGTGAAAGTGCTTAGATATTTTTATAAACTTGAATGCATGAGATATCTTTCTAAAAATACTTCTACATCTATGTTTTGAAGTATGAAATTGTGGTGAATGATTAAATATGAATCTTTTACTTTCAAATATATTGTTAGTCCAAGTGCTATTTATTTTCGGAAGAAACATGGGTTTGAAGAATGAATGATGCTAATGAAATACATTTATATGAAATAAAAAGTATATTTTTATTTTAAAGTACCAAGTTATTGCGGGTATCTGGCCCGTGTGCGGGCTGCCCTATATGGGTGTTAGTTTACACTTTACCCTTAATGGAGATGGCTCTATATTGGGAGTGTTTGCCTACAAGACATATTATGCGAGCCAAGCTTACGGGGGATGCACCTGCCACTGATACTTGAAGAATGGCCTTCATTCCATCACATGCATATCCATGTATTAAGAATCGAGGTTGCAGTACCGTCGAAACTTCCAGTTGTGAGGTAGACAACTACTTAATCACTATTGAATAAAATTGTGAGTGAGAAATGAAATAATAAGTTGTGGTTGTTAACCCTTAATTATACTATTTTACAATAAATGAGGTGTGGCTATTGAGCCTTATTTATACACTTTTTAAAGGAGGAAGTTATTTATAACTTATGAGACAAACGAGTTAAGATAAATGCGCTGTTTTTTCATCTTTTATTAAAACTTGATGAACTATCTTTCAAAGATGTTTTGGTATTCTTCAACTCAGTTTTTGATTTCTTCTTGTTCATTATAATACTAAGTGTACTCTCCTATAACCTTTGTGGTTGCAGATAGCAAGTTCCGCTAGAAAGTTGGTCCACCACTGTCAATTTCTTAAGCTTAAGCTTGAAGCTTAGACGATGTTTTTTTGTTTTCTTTTCATGGTCTGTAATTAAAAGACGTTTTATGTTGAAAACTAAGTTACTTTGGTTTTGAGATGTGTTATAATATATGGGATACAGTATTCCTATTTTAATGTATGGGATGAAGTATCCATTGAAAACTTATGTTTCTTCAATGATTATGAAAAGAATATGTTTTTAAGTTAGACTTGCATGTTTGTTATTCTTCATGGTTGTTCTAAGTCTTTTCAGGTTTTGAGGCCACTGAGATGTGGCGAGATTATGTCCCCAGTATACAGGTAGAATACCTTTTAAGTGCTGGGTGTGACAAAGATATCTTAACTAATACTTATCTACATCTATGATAAGTAAAAAAACTTAATACTAAAAGAAAACAAAATATAAAATAATAAAATACAATAATTAATAAATCCAAAAACTAATCCTTTATGTCCTCTATAATCTACATCAATTACCCTTTCACATAGCACTCACTTTTGTAATAACTGAACACTGGATGGTGCAAATACTAGATACAAACTAATAACCCGGGCCTGTGGTGAAGGGCATGACCTGAATGTACTTCTAGTCTAGAGAAACCAAGAAGTAAAACATTTCAGTGTGTCCGTGGCTAAATGAACTTCCAGTTAAGAACTCTCAAATTGATCCGCTATTAGCTTCAAAATGAAATTGCATTCATAAATTTCCATACATAGAAAGGATGACATCATCATGCTTCATTTGCAAACCACATCACATACAACTTATAAAGTATGTTTAGTTGGTAAAAGATTTAGACAACACGGATACGCATATATTAACTCAATCCAAATGATACCTCTGATGTAATGGATTTCTGAATTTTTCCTTGGACAAATTGTGTAAAGCAATCTACAAGGCTTGGCACTGATTTCAAGGCCCACATGAGAATCTTTCCTGCTGGAAGTTCCATATCCATGCTCAATATATCACAGTCCCAAATATTCAAGTCATTGCCAACTTCAGCACATGATAAAACAGCTGACAGTGCTAAATGATTTATATCCGGAGGATCATAAATTGCTTTCCGTCGATAGGACTCGAAATACATAACCCAACACATCAACAGAAGCAGGAGCAAATCAGAAGGTACTAAGAACCCGCTCATCTTACAATCAGTGTCATAAGATTCAAACTGCAGTTGTGTTGGCAGGCCTGCCTTCACATTCATTGCTGCAAATACCCTAAATAACATGTGAAATGATGCCGAAGCAGACATCCTGCCACAACACTTCACGTAACCTCTCAAGAACTCAATCCAACTGACTCCTCCTTTCTCAGCCAAGAAAAAATGGTCAACAATGGAAGGGCCCAGATGACTCAAGAACAACTGAAAGTTTGGTTCACATCTTGGGTTCTCAAAGATTAAGCTAAAGCATTGCTGCAACCAATATATAGGAATGTGAAAAGTAAGAACATAACATTCCATTACCACAAAAGCTGCAAAAGCGAGCAAACAAACAAGTAATAACCATAGTTGTCAAATCGTGAATCAAATCATGAATCGAAATCCTAGTTTTGCGAATCGTGAATCGAATCGAATCGAATCGAGAATCGTAAGATTCGGCATGAACTATAAATATGATGTTTAAATACTTCATATGTATGAAATAAAGTGAATAAATTGATATGAACAAAAATTATACAATAAAAACATGATTAAAAAATATAAATGT
>JAOTRH010236003.1:0-10000 GCA_034768845.1 Heliamphora exappendiculata | reverse complement strand
AAACCGAATTAAGGAACTCCGATATTTAATCTTGATCTCGATCGATTTGTGTTTTGATCTTGATCTCGATTCTTGATATTTACTCATTGATTCGCCAACAATTGCACCGAACCCGAATATTACTGAACCCGAATACCACCGAGTAATTAGAGAGAAAAATTAGAGAGAAGAGAGTTGTTTGGATGAGAAAAACATGAAAGGGGGCTCCCTATTTATAGGGAAAAAATTGTGTTTAAAAAAAAAAAAAAAAAAACTAGCCGTTGGCCTGGCCGGGCCGGGCCGGGCCCAACGGTCAAATAATTCCAGCCGTCAAATATTTAAAAAGCCTAATATCGACCGTTAATCCCAAAAATTTACCGTTGGAGGGGGAGAGGGGCGGCCGGGCCGGGCTGGGCCCAACGGCTAGCTCGGACCCGGGCTTTGTGGCGGGTTTCATTCGAGCGGGCCTCGGGCTTTTTTTGGGGGGCTGGTCTCGGGGCGGGCCGGCCCGACCCGTCGGGCTTTGACGGGCGGCCAAAGCCCGATCCATGAACAGTGGCGGGCCGGGCCGAGCTTCTACAGTGGCGGGCTTCGGGCGAATTTCGGGCTCCGTCGGGTCTCGGGCTATTTTTACACCCCTAGTACACCAATACACAGTGCATAATAACAAATATAATTGGGAACCACATTTCACGAGACTTGAACTCAAGAGTTCGCGAAACCAAAGTTCTGATACCATATTAAGTCATTAATTGTCCCAAAAGTTTAAACCGTTAGGAAATGCACCAAACAATGTATATCAAGTTTTCCAACAAGTATTGCACTACATGTTGCTTACTTTTTTTACAAGATGAGAAGAAACACCCACCTTAGTATATAGAGAATATACAACAAATTACTCTTTAGGTGAAATAACAGTACTCGTTATTGTCTCTAAACCTAGTTATATTGTAATCAAGTTGTTACAATTAATAAACATGATAATAAAACAATAGTATGAATTTACTTTCCAAATACTTGATCAAATCTGGTAGATATATAGATTATAGTTTAAATAATTACATAGTAAAATCTCATAATTATTGGGTGAAGTTTCATCATTAAATTTTCAATAATGTGAAAATCTTATCTTTTATTACCATTTTTTAATCTTTTGTTCTACTGTCAAAATCAGTCTAAAGTAACTGCAAAACCAGATTTTTGGCCCCAAAAAACCATAGAAAACAATTGTTTCTAAAATCAAAAGTTTACCCAATTGAGCGAATAAAATTAGGGTGCACTGTAAAGATATGAACCTTGCTGCACAAGATCTATTCTTTCATTTGGCTGGCATCATCAACAAGACAGCACCTTACCTCTCGGCTTTAGTTCAATTTTTATATATTTTTTTATTCTCTCCTCTCTCTCTCTCTCTCTCTCTCTCTCTATATATATATATATATATATATTCTTAGCACAGGTAATGACACCCAATACCCATCCCTCAATTCGGTGTGTACTCTACATGAATTTCATTTTCAAAGATGGACAAACACTAAACTCTCAAGTTTATACAAGCAGTGTACATAAAATTACCATAAATTTTGATTTAGATTGTGTCCATATCAATAAGTTCCTCCTTCTTCAATACATTAATATCTCTTAAGTATGTAATTGAATAAATATGTGCACACCTAATAAATATGTGTGTGTGTGTGTGTATCTTCTACGGAACTTAGAATCCCCAAACAAAACAACTTTTAAGCAGTATAATTAATATACATAATAAATCACTTACCGGAATCTAAGAGCTTTTCATTTCCCCGTATTCCTCTTTCAGGTTGTGCACTCTCTCTCATATTCCTTTTTATCACGGCTCTACTGTTCTTCTAATTCTTTCTTTCTTCTTTTGATTTTTTTTTAATAGCCACGGGTACATCACTTTCTAATCTTCCTTTCTTATTGTTTATGTATAATTTTATAATATATATCTATTTATCTCAATATGTATCATCTTTGCACATTACACACGTTACTCCTTTGTCTCCTCTCCACGTGCACACACACTTCATATACTTCCCACCTAACATAAAGTTTATATATTTATTATTTAATTCTTAACTTAATAAAATCCTATTTTAACCTCTTAACAAAAATTATTATTTTTACCCACAAAAGGTTTAATAAAACTCAACTAACAATAAATTGTATTATTTTGTTATTTTATTTTTTTACTTCATAAAAAAAACGACGGGTCTAACAAATAACATGCTTTTTATTTGTGGTTTTACCAATATAAGTGTGGAGTCAATTTTACAATTACCAGAGGGCCATTTCTGTATCATGCTCAGCTTCTCCAAAGCAAACTAGCGCCTTTTTTTTCCCAGGATAGCAGAATATCCTTTTCTCTGTTTACATGCAAACATTATGCTTTGTCCTGCTTCCAGCATTTCTTGCTTCTGTGGAGGTTATAAAATCAGTGCATGCTTCTGTGAAAGTTATAAAATTAGTGTATGCTTCTGTAAAAGTTATAAAATCAGTGTGTCATTTCTTTTTGTCATTTATTCTACATTGATTTTTGGTTTAGTGAAATTGGTGCTTGTTGAAGTTCATACTGTTTGTTTCAGTGTTTGAACCATTTTTGATATTTCTTATGGTCCCAAGCCATAATAATACAAAGATTTACCATGATATTTAATGCATGCCCTTGATTATTTGAACCATGTTGTTTTCTTTTGTTTTTTGTTTTATTTATTGGACAGAGAACTTTATCCTCTTTGGAGTTGCCTGGGGCTGTTTGTGTTTCCAACGGGCTATCTTCAGACACCATAGTTGGTGAGTCTCCCTCAAGTGAAAACCAAGAGAGGACTGGAGGAAGTACTTCTGATGGAAGTGGCAGTCAATTTCAGCTCCCTGGGAGGCAGAGGCCAAAGGTTCAGGATCCTGCGCGAGATCTTTCAATTCAAGTATTAGAGAAGTTCTCTCGTGTGACCAGACTCGCTCGGGAAACCACTTCGCATCTATTTCGGGAAAGTCATAATGATGGGTTTAGTGCTAGTGAGAGGAGGAATCATAACCACACCCCCCATCATTACCCTAGCAATGTGGCATCCAGTGATGGAGAAAAGGTATCCAATGATGTGGAAAGGGTTGCTAATGATGTGGAAAAGGTTGCCAATGAAATGCCTGCAGCCTCAGATCCTTTGGAGGTAACCTTTTGTCTCATTCATTACTTATTAAATATTTGTATTTCAATGAGTTTTACAGGGATTTTTATTAGGAAATTTGTAATGCAAGATCGAAGCTGACCGGAACACTCCGAAACATACCAAAATAATGAATTATTTCGACACTTATTAGGGATATGCAATGAGGTTCGTATATGTATTTCTCTTCTTGTCAAGAGAGCAAAATAGATTTGAGAGTAACAAAAAAAATAAATTTATTAGAGAATCATAAAAATTAAAATGGAAAAGAGAGAGGGCGAGAAAAGGATAAGACAAATGTGATCACATCTTTATAAAGATTGTTATTGATATTTTTTGTTTCTTTTAATCCCTACAACTACTAGATTTTTTTATCTTTTATATTTATTTTCTTTTAATCCCTACATTTTTTATATAACAATATAATGTTTTAACTATCTATATATTTGGTATTAACATTAAGTGTAGTTTTTCGTAGTGTAATACTCTAAAATCAAAATGTACTCCGTAAACATGTTCAATTGTTAATTAGTTATATTTAGAAACACAAAAACTTTAGACCTATTTTCAAAATTTTCCTCATGTTTTCGATCTTTTTATCAATTTCCATAAGGTTTTTGAAATGTTTCCAAAATGTTTGCATTTTTAGCCCATCGAAAGATTAATCGAAATGAGATTTTGATCCTTGCTCGTAAGATACAAATACGTGGATTTGAAATAGGAACGTTGACTTCCTCTAGGGGGGTCTAGGAGAGGAGGTTAAGAATTGTTTGGTAGATTTGAATATTGTTCCTCTCCTCTTAGAGACGGGGATTATGGGGATTAGACATTTGGAGAAGTTAACCCTTCCTTATCATCTAAAAAATCAAAACTTCAAATTCGAATAATTGGAAATAAAATGACTTGCAGAAGCAAGAAATTTTGAGGGGCACGCAATTTCAAACAAAATTTTATATTGATCAGAGATTTTATATGTTAGATTTTTTAGTTTTTTCTTGATTGGCCTGTTATGACCCTCTTTGGGCTCACTATGATTCAAATGGTTTTTGTTATAGGATCTATCGAGAAAATAAAAAATATAAAAAAGTAAATTGATCAAACATTTGTAACCACATATATAATTGAAAACATTATTCCTAAAGAATATAATCGAGAATTAACACTGGTACTAACAGATTAAGGTTATTATTTGTAGAAGTCCGTGCTAGAGATTGAGTTGTAGAGAGAGGTTATAAATACACTATATGTGCAATTGTATGTACTGTTAACTGAAACAATAGATTTTTTCTCATTCTCTTTAGTTCTCATTCTCTTTAATTCTTCTCACTGATAATAGTCCATCTCACAGTCAGTTTCTTGTCTCCCAAATGCACATTGTTTTTTCTATGCGTGATGGTGAGAGGGTTAAACTTCGGGGATTATGGGTTAAGTATTGTTTGGTAGATTTGAATATTGTTCCTCTTTTGGGCAAATGGTTTTGGGTTTTTTAAGCCTAGCTCTTCATGGGTTGATTGCACGTCTCTTGAGTATTTGGATGGGGAGTAGGAATACTTGGGATGATTTCATGGGCTATATTCTAATACACTTTTCTATGGGTGATGGTGAGAAGGTTAAACTTCAGGGACACTGTTGTTGTGGGGAGGACTGAGGAGAAGTTAAGATAGCCTTCCCCGTCATCTAAATCTGCCAACGCACAAGGATGCTACTCCGGGAGATATTGTAATTAGGTCTTTTTATGATGCTTTGGTGGGTGCTAGAGAGGTGGATTTCCTGCAGAATCAGAATCTGGGTTGTGGGGAACCCTCTAAGGTAGCTTTGTTTTTATTATGTTTTTTTTGTTGGTCATGTTTGGACCGTGCTGAATGAGCTCATCCATACTATTCATGGTTTTATTAGAAGGCGATTTATTTTTGTCAATTGATGTTGGCTTTGCAAGGAAGAAGGGCAATTGGTTCCCCATACTAGCATTCACTGCTGTGTGACTAAAGAGTTGTGAAATTTGATCATACACTGATAGTTGGGACGTCATGAGTTCCCCCCGAGGAGGATGAGAGAGGTGTTACGTGGTTGGTGCGGTAGTGGAGTGGGAAAGTTTGGATTTTGGTTCCTACTTGCTTACATGGTTTATCTGGGGTGAGCAGAACCTTAGAACCTTCCCAACCTTGATCAGTTTGTAGATTTTGTTGATTCGCTGGAAGCGCAATGAATGTATAGGGTCTGTGGGAGATTCTTTTGTTTTCTTATGTTTTTATTTTTATTTTTCATTTTTATTTTTGCTTGTACATGGGATGTATCCCGGAAGGGATACATCCTATGTGTATATGTATATATTTATCACCTGTTAGGAAAAATTCCAGAACATAAAACTAGAGAGTCAAATTGAATCAGATGAGGAGTTCCCAGAAGAGAAAAACAACGTTGAAACTATGCCTAAGAACTTAGAGATTTAAATTGAAACAGATGACGGTTCCAAGAAGAGAAAAACCAAGTTGAAGCTATGCCTTGAGCTCCCAGAAGAGAAAAATGAACTCAAGGTGCAACCTTCAAAGTCCTTACAGTTTATGATTAGTTATGTTTTTTGTGTTTGGTCTAAACACTTGTTATCAGAAGTCCTCCTACCTCCTGTTTTAGTTAAATACCTTCAGATCTTATAGGAGAAGAGAAACATAAGGAAAGATTCTACTACTTGATTGCTTGTCTTCTACTACTTCTTGTAGATGCTTTTCTTAATCAGTTTATTTTATGTGAAGAATTTTGAAGAGATATGCTTTGCAGTCAGTGACAATATGACCTCAATATGCATTAATTAAAAATCTCAGATACACAGGGGCTGTTGTTTCATATTTGGCAGCATGCATGTGAGACTAGCATATCTTGAGCATCTCAGTTAACTGGTGTTTTGAAGACCCTTGGTAGTTGATAATATGCATGTTATGTCATGCCACTTAATATGGATATCACCACTTGCATTCCTGTCTAATCCCTAACAGAACTATACTTTAGCCTTAACTATACAATATGCAATATTGATTTGCCTCTGCCCTTGATAGGAAATTTACTCATAACAATTATAAAAGATTGAGTCGTTGGTGTTTGCATCAACTTGCTACCACCCTTGCAAGTTCAGTGCCTTGACATGGTTGGTATGGTTGTTTTGTTGGTTATCTAAATCTGATTTTACTTAACTGTGGTTGTACCAGTGAGTTATTCTGCTAATGCTATGGTTAATAAAATGAAGATGGTTTTGATTGATATAGAACAATATAGATATATGAATGTCTCATTCATTTGCTGTGATCTTATGTGCTGTCTCTTCTTTCTTTGATGAATATCTTAGATCTTCCCTCATTTTATTGCATCTCAATCTAATGCCAATTTATTCTTTTGGCAGTTTAATAAATTAACTCTGGTATGGGGAAAACCACGTCAGCTTCCCTTAGGATCGGAAGAGGTAAGGGCTGTTCTTTCCTTCCAAATTTCCAGTGATGGGTCTGTTGAATATGATGAGTTTACTAAGACATATGCAACCTTTGTCTTGAACATAAGTGACCGCACTTTGATGCATCACGTGGAGGGATGAGAAAAGGGAAAAAAGGTAGTGCAAAAGGGACATAGTCCTAACACGAGGCTACAACCTTAAACTCAAATTCTCATTAATCAGCTCTGATTAATACATCAAGAGAGTCTCCTATTTGTGTACCTAAGACTTTAATTTTAGAAAGAAAAACTATTCTAACAAAAAGGAAACAAAATAACTTTTCTAATTAAAAAAAAAAACTAGAATCTCTAATTAAAAGGAAACAAAATAAAAATCCCAACTAAAATATAGTTAAAATAAAACTAATTATTAGATAAGTAAAATAAAATTGTAACTGAGGCTCAATGTTCCGCATCATTCTCCTCTACTATGAAAAAGAACTCGATTTTCAGTTCGCCTTGAAATGCTGTTCTGGCTTAATGGAGGATAGGCTCTCCTTTTGATAAACCACTTTTGGCATGCAAACTTCTTGTGCTTCAATAGCTATAAAGGACAGAAGGAGGAATAGGAGTAACTAACTCGTGAGGTGGACTAGAAGCCAACTTATCTTGGTCAAGAATGTGACAGTGTTGTGGAGTAGGTAATGAGGTGACATACCATAAATTGACATTCTATTTTTTTTTCTTGTTTTTTTTTTTGGGGGGGAATTGCAAATTTCAATAATTTTTTTCTCATTTTATCTAAATCTAATGATGCATCAACCCTATTATAAGTGCCACTAAATTTATTCATCAATGAACGACCAAGTAACACGCGTAATATTCATAAGAAGTACATCACACAAATCTCATCAAACTAATCTCCCGTTTGAATGAAAACAAAACACTGTTGGGAAACTGAAAGCAAGTTGCTAACTAAGAAACCTAAGCTAAAAGCGCAAGTGGGGTGCATCTATAGTCGACTTTGCTGCTTCATAGCTTCACAATCCTGCCTCTTTTTATCTAAAAGAAACTTTGCAAAGTACACTCAGTCTCCCATATGACAGGGCCCTTTCCATTTTTCCCTATATGGAACTAGGCCGAATCCCGCACGACATTTATCAAAGAGTTACAACTGTTAGAAGACAGTGAATAATGGAAAACCGTACCCTAATGAGTATGCAAACATTCTTATTTATAATAAAATTAAGGACCACTATTACAACCATACATCCACACACACCGGATGATAATTATATAATACTAATAATACTAATAAGCTACTAACACCCCCTTAAGCTGGAGCATATATATCTACAAAGCCCAGCTTGTTACATAAATAAGAGATACGCGGACCCGGTAAAAATTTAGTAAAAATATCAACCACTTGTTTTCCGGTAGGAATAGATCCAAATGTAACAACGCCTTTATGGTATTCCTCACGGATAAAGTGGCAGTCAATCTCAATGTCCTTCGTTCGCTCATGAAACACTGGATTTGTGGCAATATAAATAACAGAGGTATTATCAATCCAGAGTTTGGCAGAGCCTTCAAGGAAAAAGTGTAACTCTGTCAGAATCTGTTGAAGCCACATAATCTCAGCAGTTGCTAATGCCTTAGCACGGTATTCGACCTTAGCACTAGATCGGGATACCACAGTCTGCTTCTTGCTCTGTCAGGAAACCAAATTCCCACCAATAAACACAGAGTTACCAGATGTGGATCGCCTGTCAAATGTACTTCCAGCCCAATCAGAATCAGAGTACCCTTCCATTCTCGTATGGCCATGATCAAAAAACTGAATTCCCTTGCCTGGATTTTTGTGTAGGTACCGAAGAATACGTAACACCACTTGCCAATGGAAAACATGGGGATCAGACAAGAACTGACTTACTACACTTACCGGATAAGAAATATCTGGACGAGTCATGGTAGTAAGATAGTTAAGCTGTCCCACTGTACGTCGATATTGTTCAGGATCCGAGAGAACCGCTCCTTCTTTCGGCGCTAGCTTGACATTAGACTCCATAGGGCAGTCCACTCCTTTAGCATTCATATATCCCGCTTCCTCCCGAATGTTAAGAACATACTTCCGCTGAGAGATGAACACACCTTTCGTATTCTTGGTTACTTCAGTACCCAAGAAGTATTGAAGCTCACCAAGATTTTTCGTTTGAAATTTAGTGCTCAGGAAGGATTTAAAGGTAGCAATCCCTTCACTGTCACTTCCGGTAAGACAACAAGTAATATGTAACCTGCTGAAGTATGTCGAAAGAAGACAGTATAATCCTTTACTGACTGCCGAAGGCCAAATTCCTGGACATTTGAGCTAAAACGGCCAAATCGGGCTTTGGAAGACTGCTTCAAACCATATAATGAACGCCGTAGACGACAGACATGATTAGACCCCCCCTCTGAGCAACAAAGGCAGGCGATTGATCTATATAAACTTTTTTCTCCAGATCACCAGGCAAAAAAGCATTTTTCACGTCCAGTTGATACAAAGGCCACTGATGGGAAGCAGCCAGAGACAAGAATAGACGAACGGAGACCATCTTCGCAGCATGGGAGAAGGTATCAAAATAGTCAAGGTCATAAGTCTGAGCATAGCTCTTAGCCACCAAACTGGCTTTCAACTTTTTAAGAGTGCCATCAGAATGAAGTTTGAAAGTATACACCCATTTACACCCGATAGCCGTCTTCCCAGGAGGAAGACTCACCAGGTCCCATATATGATTAGCCTCAAGAGCATTCATCTCCTCAATCATAGCTTGACGCCAACCTGGACGAGAAAGAGTATCGACAACAGAGTAAGATAAATAATGATGATCAAGGGTAGCAATACCATTCTGGACAATAGCAGGTAAACCACGATATGAGGTAACATATAAGGGATGATCCCGACAACTACGATAAGACCTGCGTAAAGTAATAGGAGGATCACTTACCTGATCAAAGGCTGGATCCAGCGGAGAGGAGACTGACTCTGGTAGAGGAGAGGTGGTGGGACCAAGAGAAGATAATTCTGAGGATGAGAATGACACAGGTGTCTCTAGGATAGCCGGAGAAGTTGTCTCAGAAATATCAACCTGGGACCGGGGAACTGGAGGCAGGGCCACTGGAAAATCGGTGGAGGAGGGATACAACAGAATCTGATCTGAATCATCAGCACCAGTGGAGACAGGTGGAGTCGTTGATGCATAGAATGAAGCAGACTCAACAAACACCACATCTCGGGAGATTAGGAACCATCGCAATTTCGGACTATAACAACGACATCCTTTCCGTGTCTTAGGATATCTTATGAAAGCACACTTTAGGGCTCGAGCATCTAACTTGGTCACATTCGGCCTCGTATCGCGCACATAGCACACACCCAA
>JAOTRH010235970.1:0-10001 GCA_034768845.1 Heliamphora exappendiculata | reverse complement strand
ATACTTCTTCTTTTTTCTTTATTTCTGTTTAGAAATCAAATAATTTACCCTTGAAATTGATCTAAATAAAAAAATAGGCTGATCTAATCGGTAAAGGGTACACACTCAACTGATCGGATCATGTTTTTGACAAGTTATAAATAAATTAGAAAAATAGTTTTTAATAAAATTTATTAAACGATAATTCTTCGATTTAGCTTTACCGAAGCAGTGTACTAACGATCGGAGCCGTACATTAGCGGCGTTAGGGTGTCAAAAGGATAATAAACACCGGAGGCAGTAAGTGGTAGCTGTATTGCCGCGCGATTTGGAGGTGGATATATATATAGCCGTTCATTAGCGGCGTTAGGCGGTCAAAAGGATAGTAAACACTGGAGGCAGTAAGTCGTAGCTGTATTACCGCGTGATTTAGAGGTGTGTGTATATATATATATATATATATATATATATACACACAGAGCTCCAGCTCTAAACCATCTTGTATTTTCCTTGATTTTCAGATTGCAGTTCATATATATTGTGATTGTGTTGTAGATGTTCTTCATATCTTAAGGGATATTCGATTTTTTTAATTCAGTAATCTCAATCCAAGGCACCTCATGGGGGAGAGAGCGGAGAGAGGAGAGAAGAGAGAGAGCGAGAGAGGACAGGTAGCAGAGGGAGGGACAGCAAAAGAGCAAATAGAGGGAGAGAGAGAGATGGCATAGAGGTGAAAGAGAGACGGCAGAGAGAGAGCGTAGAGATTAGGGCAAATAAAATTACAAATGGAAAAGAAGGGTAAAATGGTAAAAGTCTTTTTGCCGTTAACGGCATTTACTAGACAAATCTGACAGGGGAGGGCAGTGTAATTTCAAAAACTACGTGGGAGGTCTTTGTAATAAGTTTAAACTTCATAGGAGGTAAGTGTAATTATTCTTAAAATAAAATGAGAAGTTAATTAATATGTAAAACATAATATGTCAGTATAGTTATAATTTGGCTCAGTCCAAGAATAAATCTGCATAACCTTTTAAAGTGGACTTTGAAAGGATTTACCCAACCATCATATCAACCATCAACCTTAAAGACTGGATTTGCACAATCCATTTATAGCCACTAATGTTGACTCTAAAGATTAAGGCATGCTTAGGAATAGTTTTGGCTCTCTCTCTATATATTTGTATGCTTTGAAAAAGTTTAATGTATTCATGAGTTTAGGAAGAAATTTTGAGAAGAAAGGTTGCACGAGTTGAGAAAACTATTTTGTATTTGAGTTTATATATGATTCTCTTCCTTAATTTGATAAATTGTCGTGAATGTAGACTATTTGTCAAATCATGTAAACCTGACTCTTAATTCATTTATATTTGTATTATGGGCCCTCTAGACACAACAATTGTCTTAGAGCCATTGTTTAAAGATCTTTTTGCTCTCTGCCCATATTTTAAAGTGACTAAAAATCACTTTTGGCTATACCAAAAACTTTATATTGTCAAGATGATTCCATCAATGGATAATATGTGTCAAAAACTTAGCTAAAATGCACCTACAAGCGCTAGTTAAGTTCCGGCTCGTATTAGTGAAGTCCCACTCGCGTCTTCCTCTCCTGAATTACAATCCCTGCCTTAATTACCCGTGTCCCAACCTGTATGCTCCCTGCCCTACCCCTGATCCAGATTGCGCCTTACCCGCACATGCTAATTTGAGCTAATTTCTTCACCCGTTCCCCAATTAGATTCTAGATGGCACATTACCAGTCCAATTGGGTTTGACCTGGTTGGTTGGGTTTGACCAATCCAAAAAATTAATATTCTACTCGATTCACCTTGATTTTTGCATTTCTTAGCATGTCAATGACCAATTTCTAATGTTTTCGACCGTTTCGAATCGACAGTGGTCTTCATTTTGCTTCATTCAGCTTCTAAAATCCATTTTTGTCTTATTCGAGCATAAAATAGTATTTTCTCGAGTTGTTTAAAGGGTTGGATATTACTTGTGATGAAGCTTAAATTATTCTAATGGCATAGTCTACCGAGAGAAAGAAGTAGATTTTAATGGCAAAATCTACTCATAGACTTCAAGTAGTTATGTATGGTTTGAACTTAAAAAGTTTGATGAAACTAATAGCTTTGGTATGTGACAAGGCGAGATGATAGATGTTTTATTCCAACAGGAATTAGATATTCTATTGGGAGACAAACCCGATGATATGCCAAAAAGAGATTGGGAAAAGTTGAATTTGCAGGCATGTAATACCATCCGATTATGTCTTTCCAAATATCAGAAGTATTTTATCATGAAATAATCAAATGTGATGGATCTTGAAAAATGATAGAAGAAATAAAGGTTGAAGAGTATAGAGAGTCGCCACTATTTGAAAAAGAAGTTCTTTCGATTTTAGTTTAGAGAAGGTATTTTTAGCTCTGTACATTTGAATGAATATAATAAGTTTTTTGTTGATTTGCATAACTTGAATATCGAGATCAAAGACAAAGATAAGGTTTTGTTATTGTTAAATTCATGTCTCAATTCATATGAATATTTAATTATCACACTTCTGTATGGAAAGAAAAATATTAGTTTTGATGATGTATCTAGTATTTTGGTAAACAATAAGTACCATCGGATGGACAAACCAATCCACCATGATACATCTAGTGAAGCCTTCATAGTAAGAGGACGATCTGATTCGAAGCAAGCTGATACGAGAAGAAATTCTCGCTTGAAATCATGTAGCCGCTCATTCAGATCTAGGAATATTGCCATAGATGAGTTGCCTATTTCCACAACTTAAGGCATTGGAAGAATTGTCTAAAGCTGAATAAACAAAAGAAAGACAAAGCTTCTGCTACCAATATTGTTAGTAGTGATGGATATGTTGACATTACCTTAACCAATTCACCATTTGTTTGCAATTTTGATGAATAAATTTTAGACTCTGGATGTTTCTATCCCATGTGTCCCAATAGAGATTGGCTTTTTGACTTCAGAGAGATAGATGGTGGTACAGTGCTTATGGGCAACGATAAAGTCTGTAAAATTCGGGGGATAGGAAACATCCACTTTAATCTACATGATGGAACTATTAGGGTCATTTTAGATATTCAATATGTACCGAACCTAAAGAAAACTTTTATCTTACTTGGAACTTTGGGCTCGAAAGGACTCAAAATCATTATCGATGGTAGAGTACTCAAAGTGGTATCATGAGCAGATGAGATTTTGAAAGGCAATATTTGTGAAAATTTGTACTTTCTGCAAGGGCATACTGTTATAGGTGAAGTTACCACAATTCTTTTGAAGCCTGATAGGACTAATTTGGGCACTCCCAGACATTGGCACATGTATTCGAGACCTGTTGAAGAGAAAGCCTTATTAAACTTGGTGAAACAGATTTACTCAAGGGTGGAAAAACTAGTAGGTTGTCTATCTATGAGCATCAGAATGAATCCATTTAGTGAATAGCCTTTGGAAAGAAGTTAGAGAATTAGATAAACTCACAGATATAGTGTCATGTGTATTTTCAACAATTTGGGGTTTTGACGCAATTAATTTATGAAATTAGTTGTTTTAAGGATAAAGATTGTCCATAAAATGTAGTTCCAATACTAATTAAACTTTACCAATAATAAAACACCGCATATGTATGGAACTTAGGACGTGTTCAGTTGCAGCATCAATTTTTCAATTTGTCTGATTTGAAGATTTGCTTAGATTGGGTAAATTTGGCACCACTGAGCACATTTGAAGATAAAGTCAACTTACTAATTTGTTCAATTTGAAAATTTGAGCACCTTCAGTGCATATGATGTATTAGGATGCATTTGGTTGCAATATTAATGCATTTAAAAGATAAATTCTAGCTAAGGTGGAAATTATTAGAAATTGACTCAAATCCAAGAATAGTTGTACATCAACCCTTCAAAGTGGGCTTTAAAATGATTTGGTCAGCCACCATATCAGACATCAATATTAAAGATTAGATTTGCACAATTATTTATATATACCAATGTTGACTCTGAAGATTGAGGCATGCTTAGAAATAGTGTTGACTCTCTCCCTATATATTTGTATGCTTTGAAAGAGTTTAAAGTGTGTAAGATTTTAGAAACAAATTTTGAGAATAGAGAGAGTTTGTAAAAGTTAAGATAATTGTATTGTATTTGTAGAGTTTAGAGAGAAAATTTGAGAACATATAGAGTTTGCAAAAGTTTAGATAATTGTTTTGTATTTGTATATGTTTCTCCTTTTTAATTTGATAATTCGTTGTCCGTGAACGTAGTCAATTTGCTAAATCACGTAATTTATCTATTTGTTTATTTATGTTTGTATGCTCGACCCTCTTAGCACGACAAGTATGCTAATGTAATTTGTCCAATCAATATACACATATCATCTATTTATAGTTTTAGAGAATAATCCTACATTAGGCGGCAACAGTTAGTATACGTCAGCATAATCTTACATTAAAGAGATACATGGTATGTATGTATTAATTAGACACACTGCATCAACATGCTTAATGTGGTATATGCTACCTACTAGATAATTTCTTGAAAAGTGACACTTACTAACTGAGTGTTCTCTAGGATCTGCCCTAGGCATATGCCAACATGGTGGCCTAAGGCTCAAATTTTGTTTAAAATCAGGTCATTCTAAATGAAAATTTTATACTAAGTTAAAAAAATAATTTTTTTTTTACAAAACCTCAATTAAACAAAGATCCTCCAATTAAACTTCATTAAAATATACGTAGGCTTATTTCTCAATACTAAACTCAAAATTAAACTATTTTTATTAGGGCATAGTCCAAATTAAGTCTAATTATTCCAAAAAATTACCAACAAAATAATAAAATTAGTTAAAGTGCAAAATTAGTTAAGATTTGTTTCACAAGTTCATAAATTGTTCGTAAAGTATATTGTTTGAATGAAACGTGAAAAGTAAATTTTTAAGTGATATTTAATAAAATTATTTTAATTTTTTTAGTTTTATAACTTTAGATTATTTAAGTATTTCTTTTATATTATAACACTTGTAATTTTTTTTCTTACTCACCAAATGTAAAATGGTTATATGGTTATTAAAATATTAAAAACCTACTTTTTTTTTTACTTTTGGCCAAATAACAATTTTGAAAGATTAAGTTTTTTTTTTCTTACTCTCCAAATGTAAAATGATTATTTGGTTGAAATCTATTTTTTTAGCCAAATAATAATTCTAAAAAAATTCCTAACAAACTTCAAAGTCATCAAATATGTTGAACTTCATAGCTCTTTTAACTTTAAAAAAAAAAGTCAAAAAGCTAAAAGGCATTAAAAAAAAAAAAAGAAAACCCTTAACAAATCGAGGCTTATTAAATTCAGATAATAATTTCTTCTTGAAATTAATTTTATTTTTTAGTTTTTTATTTAAAAAAACTTATGAAAACTTTGTCTTAAAAGTCTACCTAGGGGGCCCTAAAAACTTAAGTCTAGCCCTGCAATTCCTATCCTATCCTTTAAGGGAAAACAATGAAATGAAGCATGAATAAGTCGCTTAAGGTCTTTTGATCTCTTGCCAAAACTGATGAAAAATTTACAAATAAAAAGGGCCCATCATGTTGGCCCAAACTTTACAGATAAAGGGCCAGGCCCGTCCAGCTCTACCGCTGAAAATGGAGACTACTCGGGGTAATTATTCAATAATTTCGGAACACCACATGATATTGTTTATGTGATATTTTTTTATCAAATAACATAGTAAAAAGTATTTTGTATGGAATAATGTGATATCACTTTTGTTGAGCAGTTAAAAGATAATAATAACCCACTTAATATGCATTTAATTTTTTTATTTACTAAAAATATCATGTATCATTCCCAATGTGGTACTATGAGAGCATTAAATAACGAGTCATTGTTTAGAATCAAGGCTCTAATTGGGATAATTACTTATTTATTTATTTTTACATTTAGTAAAAAAAAATTTATTTAATTAAAAAAATTATATTTTTTGACTCATCTTGTCAAGGCAAGACGAAAAAATAAATTTTTTTGATTAAAATATAAAAATAATTTAAACAAGAAAAGATAAGTCAAAATAAGCTAATAAGTTAAATTTTTATGTTACTTATTTTTCTCTTTAATATTTGGTTTTTATTTTTTTATCAAATTTTTTTATTTTTTTGGTTCATTTTATCGTAACAATTCAAAAAAAAAAAAAAAAAATTATAGTTAAGAAATTCAAAAAAATAAAAAAGTAAAATTTATCAAATTTAACCCAAACATGGCCCAAGTTTGATCTGAAAGCAGTCAGAGGCAAATACATATCGTGATGATTAGACCTGATTAGACAAATCATTATGGGGTCCAATTTCCATACTTGGGTCCCATCTTCTTCCCTCAACAAAACTCTCGCACGGATCCTGGTTTCTTGCTTCTTACTTTGGACCTACTTGGATTAAAAATATATAAATTATTTTAATTGGTATAAAAATGATCAATTTTATCTTCAAAATTATATTTACGGCCTCATTGGCGTTTTTGTTTTGTTTTGTTTTTTTGTTTTTTGACTTTTTAATTAAAAAAATTAAAAAATTAAGGATAAATTATACTGACATTCCCTCTGATTTTTAATAAAAATAAAAATCTCCCATGTGATTTTTGAAATATCACTAACCTCCCATTAGATTTAATTTTTGTATCAAATTAATCTAATCATTAAATTTTTGTCCAGCTGTGCCTTATTTGGCGCATTTTTCGAATAAATTTTTATGATCCAATCCGTTTATTACATAGAACTCTTCAAATTTGATTAATATGTAAAAAATTTAGATTCATCCGATACTGTAACTAAGTGATTGAATAAAATCTACTAATATTATTTTATAAATAAATAAATAAAATTATAATTAAAAAAATATTATTAAACAAATGTTACTCAATCACTTAGGTACATGTATCAGATCAATCTGAAATTTGTAATATTGATCAAACTCGACGAGTTCTACGTAATGAACGAATTAGATCATAAAAATTTGTTCGAAAAATGTGTTAAACAAGGCGCAATAGGACAAAAATTTAACGGTTAGACTAATTTAATACAAAAATTAAATCTGATGTGAGGTTAGTGACATTTCAAAAATTATATAAGAGGTTTTTATTTTTGTCAGAAATTAAAAGGGAGGTCAGTGTAATTTACCCAAAAATTAAAGTTATAAATTTGACAAAAAAATAAAAAAAATAAAAAAGCTAAAAAATTAAAAAGTCAAATTAAAATACAAACTCTCATAATTTTTTACTCAAACTCTTACTACTTTTAAAATACAATAATTCTCTTATTCATAATTTATTTATTACAATTACCAACTATGTATAATTATTAATATCAAACCTATAGAATGGTAAAATTGTCTACTTTAAACAAAAAGTGAAAAAAATTAGCATTTTATCTAAATAATCAATTTAAAAAAAACTCGTTTAAAAACTAAGTTACCAAACAACCTACTAGTTTTTTTGGCTAAAAATGCACAAAATAAAATTTTTTTAAACTAGTTGTCAATCGAACCCTTATATTAAAATATTTTATTTTTATTATTATATTATTTATGGTCCACTAGAAAGTGATAAACAGGACTCGTTGTTAAATTTATTTATAGTTAAATTTATTTATAAGTTAGTTTTCTAAATTTTTATTTAAAATGTAAAAAAGTTAAGTACATTATTTATTTTATCAAAAAATTAAAAGTTAATACAATTCATATCACATACCAATAAAAAAAACAAAAATATTATTTTTTAGAGATAATTACACTTACCTCCCTTGAGTTTAAACTTATTACAGAAACTTCTCACGTGGTCTCTGAAATTACACTGCCATATCTTCTGCTTTACTTTTCTATTTCACTTTAACCCTTCTGTTAGTTGAATGTTAGTTGACTGAACGAAAATTAATTTTACCGTTAAATATTTTATTTTATTTTTTATTTTATCTTTACTAGCTTGAGAAGAATTAATTGATTCATATATATATATATATCACACACACACACACAAGCAAACCCACCACCGTGAACTCCACTATAAACCACCATCACTAGAAAATTCATATATCTCTCTTTTACACGAACTGCGGTTCAGTTTTCACATCCTTCGATACGTGAATTTCAACTAAAAATTCATCTTTCTCTCTTTAAGCTAATAATGTTAAGTTTCTCTCTACTAAGCCCTAAGATTCTCTCTCATAAATTTGATGCAAAAAATGGTAAATTTAATTATATTTCTTAATATGATTTGATGTTTGATTGGATCGTCATTGTAAAAAAACCCTAACCATGTCTTGGGGACTGGGGTGGAAGCGACCATCAGAGGGAGGAGATGCCACCGAAGTAGATCTGGGAGCAGCGAACCAGTCTGCATCAAATCGGGTGCTACAATGAACTAGAGAGGGAGAGGGGGATGTATAGAGAGAGAGATCTTTATTATAGAGAGAGGGAGACAGAGGAATGAGACATTAGAAAGAGAGAGAAGGGAATCTGGTGCTTAGTGCCAGCGTCGGGTCCCTATAGCAGATGGTAGCGGGTGGCGTCAGCACCGGTGGATGGGTGGCTTGTCGGAGAAGATGGATTGGAATCCAGTCGACGACCGTGTTCCAGTCTTGACGCCTCTGTGACACGTACCTGATAGGCACCGCCGACTCAGCCGCTGACATAACCTTTCCCGATCCTCCTCTGCGCCGCCGCCGCCAGTTGCCGACGAAGGATCCTCATCCCGATTTGGGTTGGAAGCTCCGGCTCCTGATGCTGAATCCATTAGCCACAATTGTGATCATTCACAGAGACCTACGACAGGGGTGAGATTTTGGTGGGTTTACTTTACTTGGACAACTGGGTTTTCTCAATTGATTGTGATTTTAGAACTTTCATCACTCTAAAATAGTTCTTCAGCTTCGATCGAGAGTCTTTTCCTATCTTGTTTCGAGCTCTATGTAAACTGTTCTACAGTAATTGGAAGAGGTTTGGAGGTGAGCATCTTTTAGGGAGAGAGAGAGGGAGAGAGAGAGAGAGAGAGAAACTATCACTGTTACTTTCTAAGTATTGAGATTACTATAGAATTAGGGAAAAGAAAGAAGAAAAAAGGCTATAAAGTAAAGGGTAAAAAAGTAAAAGTTAATTTTTTGTTAATGACGTTAAATCAATGAGTCTGACAGGGGAGGACAGTGTAATTTCAGAAATTACGTGAGAGGTCTCTGTAATAAGCTTAAATCTCAAGGGAGATAAGTGTAATTATCAATATTTTTTACATATTATAAATTAATTTTAGAGTAAATTACACTTGCCTCTATTGAGATTTAAGCTTATTATAAGGACCTCCCCTGTAGTATCTAAAATTACACTATCCTCCCGTGTCAAATACTGTCGATTAACTCCGTCAACAGAAAAAATATAATTACTTATTTACCCATTTATTTTCGTTGACTGACTTCTCTCTCTCTTCAAATCCTTTTCCCCTTCCTCTTCCACCACCTCCACTGAACTACATCTATTTTATCCGTCGCGACCAACGCCGCCACCCCAAAACCATCACTGCCGCGACCAATGCCGCCACTTCTCTGACCGTCACCGTCGACTTCCGCCGAGATCGTTGGTCTCTACTCTCCGTTTCTCTCTCTTCCTCTGTCTTTCTCTAATCTCTCTCCCATTTTATATATATCCATCCCTAAATCACATGAGAATACCGCTACCACTTACTGCCTCTAATGTTTACTATCATTTTGACACCCTAACGCCGCTAATGAACGGCTCTGATCGTTGGTACACTACTTCAGCAAAATTTAATCGAAGAATTATCGTTTAATAAATTTTATTACAAACTATTTTTTTAACTTATTTTTAACTTGTCAAAAACACGATCCGGTCAGTTGAGTGCGTATCCCTCGCTGATTAGATTAATCCATTTTTTTATTTTGACCAATTTCAAGGGTAAATTATTTGATTTCTAAACAGAAATAAAGAAAAAGAAAGAAAAAAAGAAACGTTCTAG
>JAOTRH010235948.1:0-10002 GCA_034768845.1 Heliamphora exappendiculata | reverse complement strand
ATTACAACAATACACAATTTTACACATTGTTCCTGTACGGTCTTCTCCTTTATCATAAGGAGTTACTGTATCTTTTAAGTTTAACTTTTTCTTTTCTATATAATGCTCAATACATAAGTCTCCTTCAACAGACTTACTTGAACATCCCTTTTCTTTACATTTATCCTTAAATTTCTCATCTAATTTAACATACCCATGCTCTTCGCAATATCCTCCTGAGTTGCGTTTGCTTAAACATCCGTCTACTTTACAAAATAAATTTGGTTTTATCTCTTTAAATTCTAAATCTGTAAAGACTCTATCATACCTTCTCCATTGCATATGATGTTTGCCACAATATCCATCATATAACATTTCTCTATTACAATCTGAAACTTTGCACTCTAATGTACCGTCTAGTAATGCCTTTAAATGTTTACGACAATATTCTTTATTTACTACTCTACCTTTACAACTAATAACTTTACACTCGTTTGATTTACACATATCTATAACCTCCTGCTTTAACTTACACTTCTATTATACCATAAAATCATTGATTTGTCAACTATTATTCTTTTCTCTATGTAGTTTGTCTTATAAATAAAAAGTTTCCATAAGAAAAAGACTACCTAAGTAGTCTTAACTTTCTAACGATAATACCCCATCAATGTAACCTAGAAATAACTCTACATCAAGGTCTTTGTAAGTTAATTCCGTTACTTGGAATATCTTTATAATCTTCATTGTAATATCTTCTAGTTTAACCCAACCATAAGGTGCTTGAGATTCTACATAAGGTTCTCTTACCTTACTAAACGGATTTTCCATTAGTAATATATGGTCTGATGATACTGATTTTGATGCAAAATCTTTTAAATAGTTTACTAGACTTTCTACAGAACCAAAATTCTCATCATCTAATAGAATCATAGATGTAGGTCTTACATTCCCAACATAGTAATTATCTAAACTAACAATCCGTTTGACAATTGTTTTTAACTCTATCTGAGACAGACTCAAGTCTACCCCTAAATAATCTATGAGAGCCTTGTACTTGATGAAAGTTTTCAGTTTTAACTCCTGTACATTCAATTTACCTAGCTTGTCTAACTGTTTTGCACGTAGTATTGTATTGAGAATACTTTCTTCGTCTACTAATACTTGATGCATACTATCTTTTACAAACCCATGTAATTGTGTAATATCAAGGTCTTTTAATCTTTTCTTGTCTTGATAGGAAACATCATTATATACTCGATAAACAGTAGCGGTTATTGTATTATCTAACTTGTCTGTGTACCGTATAGAACTATTATACTTCCTAACAATTTGTAATTTCTCTTCTTTTGCTACAGGTACTTCTACTTGGTTACTATTACTCGAAATTGTTGCCATTATTGAACATCCTCTAAGTTACTATCTAAATAGTAGAATATTAAATTCCAATCAGGTTTTGCTTTACTCACATCAGGCATTCTATGGAATACATGTTGTAATTTAACGGATACGTCTTCTACTTTCACATGAGTTGATGGTATATCACTTTCACCGTAAATATCAGACTCACCAGTTTCTCTATGATATGTTAAATAGATATGACCACTTGTGTTTAAATCAGATATTGTCATTTGAGAAGCTAATTCTAGTAGTTTCTCTTTACTTCCAAGGTTGTTTTCATCTATTAAAATCTCAGACAAAGGACGATTTCCTTTTGTAACGATATTCGGTTTTGTAATAAATAGTTTTACTTTATTACGTAAGTCACGGTCTGTTCCATCTAAATCTACGTCTATTAGTTTTACTAATACTTTATACATCATATACACGTTAGTATCTATATAGTCAAGGTTAAATTTTCCTGACCTATGTCTTTCAATAGCATGTTCTAAAGCGGATAAAATACTGCTCCAATCTGCTAATGTAGAAACCACTCTATTCTTCACGTTTTGATATACATATTCAGTTTTTGCTAACGCATCATCGTTAATATACCCCTCGTCTGCAAAGAATTTCATGACACGAGTTACCTCGTTTCGTACAATTGAATCTGCTTTCCTAGAATATATTTTCAAACCTTTACTGTAACGTAATTTCTTACGTTCTTCTAATTCTTGTTTCTCTTTTTCTTTAGCAAGGTCTTCTTCCTTTTTCTTCTGTTCTTCTTCATGTTTTTCTCTTTCAATACCTAATTGTACTTCTGCACGTTCCGTCTCAATATACCCCTCTGCGATTGTTGGACTGATTAATGCATTATCTACTAAGTAGTTTGCATAGTCAAATAGTGTTTTATTGATTTCGTAGAATGATAAATCTTCATGTTCCATTTGATAGGAATCTTTTGGTTTGGAGTATTCACCGTTCTTCATTACATATGTGTAATTCTCTACAAATTTAGGTTTAAATCCTTTTTGAAGTAAAGTAAGGATAAACATCTTTTGTTTCATTACTACTCCGTCAATTCTGATTTTCTTATCTAGTTGTTTTACTGCTTGACCTACTTTTAACTTTGATGGTAACGTTTTCTCATACCCCAAATAACTGTCTTCAATTGTAAAATTACTGTTTACTGTCATGTTTATCTCCCCTTTATCCTCTTATTTCTTCTTGTTTTGAAGCGTTTATGTATAAAATGTGGATATTATTTTGATGGTTGTTCTTTCTTTACACTTACTTGTTTACAAATAAAAAAGCTATTCTTTATTTTCAGTTAAGAAAAATTTAATTATCTTTTTGTGAGCATGTACACTCAATGGTTCGCTTATAGTTACTTAAATTTTTCGAAGTAGCTTACTATTTGTACCTAGTAGTTTAAAGATTTTAAATGGTGTTTGTAATGAGGAAAAATCATAGTTTACAAAATGTGAGAAAGTTTGTGTTTTACTTTCTTATGAAAATAAGAAGGAGCGAAAAACTACCCTACCCCTTCTTATTATACTATTTATTTTCAATTTATACTAGAACGTTTTATTAAAATATTTTTATTTAATAGTTTAACCTAAACTCTCTAGCGTATCTAATACAGATTGACCGTTTGCACTTCCTTGTACGATTTCAATGAACTGATTCGCTGTAAGAATTGGAATCCCTTCTCCTTGCTCATTCCAGTTCTCTGCTTTCTGAACCTTGTTTGTATATCTTGCAGGTGTTCCATCTGCCCCTGCCCAAATTAATACATCCATTGATTTTGTTGCTGATTTACCCCAGTCTATATAAATTTTATCACCAAAGTTCTCATCCATGTACGTGTAGAACTCTGCTTTCTTTCTGAACGGTGCGCCTACCTCGTCTGTGCATACTGCTTTAATTCTAATATCTGCTCTTGTGTCTGCAATGATATTAATGAAGCCTGTACTTAACACGGATTGCAAATCTTTCTTATACTCTAAAAATGTTTCATACAGTTTATAGCTCTTTAAAGAGTTTTCTCTTTGAATCCCTAACTTCTTCTGAATATATGCTACCCCACCTGATTCTAGTTGCTCATAAAACTCATCTAAAGTATTGATATCTTCAAACAGTTTATCAGCACTTGTCTGTACGTTAGGTAGGTTTGCAATTTGAATAAATTGTGTTAAAGTCATATCACGCTTATTTGCTAACTGACCGTATACATCGTCTATCTTACGCTTTAATGACTCATTGTAATTTTCATAGGAAACTGACTGCCAATCTGACGGTTCATAACAGAAAAAGATTAACGGACAATCAATACCAAAAATTCGAATCAGTTTCTTGATTGTAGGTTCTCCAATATCAACTACCCCTAATTGAGTAAACATCGCTACTGTTCGTAACGTAATCTTATCAATACATCTAGGATTACTACAAGTTAGATGTGTTAATACAGGGTTGATTTTTAAAGGTGAACCACATGAGAAACAGTTGTTTGGAACTAAAGCTAAAGTCAATTCATTGAACTGATACCCCTCTGTGTGTTTCATTTCAGATACTAACATTTACTACACCTCGTTTTCTTGTATATACTGCTCTATCTTTTTAAATGTAAAGTTATCCTTTACGATTACAACTGTTTGTAGGTTAGAAGGAACTGGCATGTTTTCCAGTAACCACTCATAGGTTTCTTTTGCTGTTCCTCTTTCCATTCCAAATTGTACACCGTGATAATTGATTCCAATCGTGTCTTTTATATAACCTCGTTCTTCTAACTCTTGGTTTAGAACAGAATCATTATGAGCAAGCCAATGTTCGCCATAGTCCTTATACTTCTCATGTACATCATCTTTTAGGTTTATATTCTTACCTACTACTTCACAAGCGAAAGGTGGAAAACCTAACTCTAAACCTAGTTTGATATGACATGTAAATCTTCCATCATCTGTACACTCTCTCACGAATCTTTCTTTTTGTTCCTCAGTTTGAAAATACAAGTTCATATTAATTTTACCTGTTCTTTTCTGCTTTAAAGGAATAAAAGGAAAGTTTGCTTCTAGAAGTTCCCTTACAGAACTCCATCTTGTACTTGTTAATGCGGGTTTTATCCCTGCTACGAATAGTAATACTTTATTTTCTGCATTCAGCTTTCTTAACTCGTTTAACAGGTCTTCCCTTGTTGTTAGCATGATTGCTCTAACTCTTTCGCATAATGTAAATCGAAGTCTTCATACTTTACAACTAAACGCTTACCGTTTGGTTTATCTAATTCGATTGTAATAACCGTTTCTAAATGAGTTGGTACTGGTCTTTTTGCGAGTAACCACTCAATATCTTCTTCAAAGTGGTCTAAACTTGTAAAGAACTTGATACCATGATAGTCTACTGGATATAATTCAATCATATCTATTGGGTCTTTACCTGTTGATTTTGCAATGTTCTCTTTTAACCCATTTAACTTAAACACTTCACAAGCGTTTGGAGGATACCCTAAAACTGAACCGAGTTCACTTGTTTTGTAGTCTAGAATCGGCTTTTCTACTCTAATGAATGTTCCGTTTAAAATGAATTGCTTTAAGTCTTCCCCGTTTTGGAAGATTAACACTTGACCGAATCGGTGTGGAAAGGATACCGAAGGGAAATGAGTTACTAAACTCTCTACAATTTGACCTTTGTTTCTAAGTAGTAATGCTGGTTTTACACCTTCTAAAAATAATTGAATCTCTTGTTGTGACTCATGATTTTCTAGTTCTGACACTAAATTTCCATTATGAATATCTGAACGTACTCGTTCTTTCGCTTGTGTTAAATCCATTTGTAAAAAACCTCCCTGTATTTTATACAATTACTGGTTTCTTATCCATTAATCGTTTATTCTTACTTCTTACTACCGTCTTACCCCTTACATAAAGATTGATATTCTTGTTTCGGTCTTTAATACAGTAGTGTAAATGCTTTCTTACCTCTTCCGATAATGAAAACTTATTGTATCTATCCAACGTCTCATATAAGAAATAAGGGTCATTATATACTTGTTTATACAGACTTGACCATATCTTGTCTGCTAACTCTACATCTATTTTTGGTTTTGGTATTTTCAGTTTTGCCTTATCACACTCTACAATACCAAAATTACGACAAATACCTGTCACTGTAATTCCATAACTTAGAAGCGGTTTTACAACTTCCCTTACCTCGTCTAAACTCTTAATTACTGTATTCGGTCTTCTTGTTCTTACATTCGAATCAAAATGAAGCGGTATTTCATTGGATTTCAATGTCCGACTTCTTCCAACCTTTTTGCTTAACTCTTCTAGTTCTTTCTTTTCTACTCTCTGTTTATGTGCTTGTAGAACAGAATCACTGAACTTCTCTTTACAATACTTCTCCAATAGTTTACTTTGTAACCCTAGTTTTGCTCCCATATCTTTGAAAGATAAACTCTTCTCTAAATGTAATCTTACAAGACTTAACCCATAGTCTCCTGAAATATAAAGAAGTCTTTCTATTGGAATATAATCTGATTTTTCATATTCTGATATTTGTAACTCTAACCTTACTCGTCTGAAATCGTTATTAAAGTTTGATAGGTATGTACCCATTACCTCTTCCGTTATCACTTTCATTCTCTAACGTTTCCTTTCTAGTTATAAAAACATAATCTAATTAACCCAAATACTAATGCATAAAAATGAATAGAGATAATTGAAGCATAATATACCCCTTTAAAGAAGTCTCCATCCTCTGCATAGTGTAGTTCTACTTTTTCTTGGTTTACCCCGTCTACTACTTCCATTCTATTGTGTACCCCTTTCTCGACTTTCTATATTTCTTAACTATACCTATATTATACCATAAGTTTCCGCATTTGTCAATTAGTTAAGAAATATTGTTCCATAAATTAAAGCATGTTTCTTTATATTTGTCTGATTATAGGATACAAGTTACTTTCTCTATTTACGCATAGAAAAAGACGGTCTACGTATTGTAAACCGTCTCGTTATCCTACCCCTGTATTAGAGATTTGAAATATAATTTGTCATGGCTCTAAAGAAGTCTATAATTACTTCAATGACGTAGAAGATACTTCCGCTTAACAGTAACATAGACAGTCCAATTAATAAAAACTCAACGATAAGGAAATCTCGTAAGTTTACTAACTTCGGTCCGTACTGCTGTTCTTTGTTTCTAAGGAAAGTACTATCTCCTGTAGCTGATGGTGTAAGTTTACCTAATGTTAACCATTCAAATAACTTGAATTCAAACATGGAAACTCTATCAAACATATAAGCTACTAAATAAATTAAACTAAAGACTAACAGTAAGATACCAATTAACATTAACCCAGTTCTAGCATATTTAACCATGTCTATCTTTTCTTCTTGTTTAACTTCTTTCTTCCACTTTTCTAAAGATTGATGTTGGATTGTATCTAACTCACTTAAATGCGCGATTTGTACAGGGTCTTCTTCCCAGTTACGAGGTTTTGGAAGACCTTTAATTTTACCTTCATCCCATTCCATTCTTGCAATATTAATCTTTTCTTGCTGTTCTTTTGTAGGTTGTTGTGGTTGTGCGCCACCTTCTCCAGTTGGTTGTTGTGCTCCACCACCTGTACCATTACCGTTTGCATTTGTTGACGGTGTGTCTGATTCAAAGAAACGAACCTGATTGACTGTAGAACCATATTTTGCAAATAAGTCGTCTTTAGATGAACCTGGGTCCATAAGAACAACTTTGTCTCCCTCGATTCTATCTACTGCTACGAAGTGAGTACCACCGTTTAGCCCTACACGAACGATTGGATAACCACCTGCGTCTAATACTGCTTTAATGGCTGCAATTTTCTGCTCCTTAGACTTACCGCCTACATCTTGTCTGAATGGCTCGTGCGCTCGAAACTTACCACCTGTATACGTGTTTACTCCATCTTTCTCGTTTTGTACTAAAGAATCGTTCCCTGCTAACATATAACCGCCTTTATGCATATGTTCAGCAAACTTCCAAGGGTCGTTATCGGCAGGTCCGGTTCCAGACTTACCAATTTGAATTGCCATTGCGGTTAAGTAACAACCCCAGTCTGCCATTGTTCCCATACCTTTACTCTTGTTTGCCATACCTACATGGTCTCCGAACTTGTATTGACCATATTTAGATACATAAAGCCTATCAGCCCAGTCTCCTTCGTATTGTTTCCAAGTCTTATAATCACCATTATTTGCTGATACAATTGTTTCGTTCGTCATATTGCTGAAAAAGAATAGAAACGCAATTGGAACAACTAACAGTACCTTTACTAGTAAGTTCATTTGATTTTTCATCCGTTTCAAGCTTTACACCTCGTATTTCTTGGAGTTTATCTACCCCTTAGTGAATTTATTACAAAAGAAACTGGCAGACCTTATTGGTTTACCAGTTATTTTCTTACTTATTTCTTTTAAACATAGTCTGACTTCTCTCATACTCTTCTGCTATTTCTACTTCTAGTTTTACTTCACCTCTGTACTCAATAGCTTGAATCTTATTACCTTCTTGTATCTTCTTAAATGTTTGTCTATCTCGTATTTCAGATTGAACTTTCTTTCCGTTTGCATCTACATATACATAGTATCTAATAGAAGCATCACGCTGTCTCTCCATCTTGTCTACTACCGTTACCTCAATGGGTGTTCCTCGTTTTACAAAGTTTATTTCTTTTTGTTGATGGATGTTTATTGTTAATATCAAGGATACTGCAACCATAACGATAACTAATAAAGCAAATGCAGGACTTAGTTTCTTACGTCTGATTAGGATAGGTAGAATCATAATACCTAGTATAGCTATACTCATGATAACATTACCAGTCTGATTATCTTGTAAACTAAGATACAGGTTAAAAGACATATAAAGAAAAGCTATAGAAACCATACTTAAAGCTACAACCTTATCAGTTCTAGTCATTTCTTTATCCATACTATCTATACTCAGGGTCTATACGGTAAGAATCACCATATTTTACTGCTTCTACCCTGTCTCCTACTTTTATTGACTTAATCTTTTCCTTGTTCATTTTTACTTCAATCTGTTCTCCACCAACTTCTAATTGTACCTTTTGGTCTTCTTTTTCAGAGACATATGTTACTTCTGCTAGAATCTTATTACCTTCTGCAAATGCTGTCTTATCTAATGTTTTGTACTTATAACCGCCAAATCCAACTACCCCTATAAGTACAATGAATGCGATTAGTAATCCTTTTCTCATGTTTGATACCTCCACTTAACTTCTTATGTTTCACTAGGTTTGTTTATTAACATACCCCTTATGATTCTTACTTTAAATCATAACTGTCATATAACTTTACTCTGTCTTTATACTGTAACACTTCTAGCCGTGTACCATTATCGACTTTAGAATACAACTCTTCTTTAATAAGTGTATTGTAAGTCTTCTCTCCTACCTTTAAAGTTACTTCATGAACCTTACCTACTTTTGTGTCTACTCTGTATTTCTTATCTATTACTTCTGCTGTTACAGGCTTACCTTCTTGTTTAGGTACAATTTCATTGAAGTTCTTTAAATTTAGGTTTACAAGAAAAACTATTGCTACAATAACTACCACTAGAGGTAATAATGTTTTTATCTTCACTGTCTCACCTCTTTAAAACAAACCACTTAGGTATTGTTGGGCGTTTGCAAAACCTCTTATAATCACGTCTACAAATGTGTAAATCCAACCGTTTAAGAGACACATTGCCAACCCTATAATAAAGAACTGTACCTTACATAAGTCTGCTATCGTTATACCTTTTGAGCCTTCTTGTGGTGCGTTTATGCGATAAGTGGAGTCTTCCTTGTCTTTTACTGCAAACAATCGGTTCTTTGTAATGACAGGTAACGCTTTCCACTCCGTTATCGTGACTCTATCAAAGATATAGGCGATAATAATCAGTAGTCCATAGAAGAATAAAATGATACCTGATAATGAAACTGCGGTTCTAAACCCTTTTGTTACCTTATCAGCAATTGGTGTATCAGATTCTTGTTTCCATTTCTCTAAACTTCTATGTTCTTCTAAAGCTAAGTCTGATTTCTTAGACTCAGGTAGCTTCTCTTCTTCCCAGTCTCTCTTCTTCGGCATACCTTTAATTGCATCCTCAGAGAAAGTAAATTTCGGTTGTATTACTACGTTTTCAGTAGGTTGACCACCGTTAGGGTTTGGTTGTTCTACCTTTTGCTCAGTAGTACCGTCTGCTTTTACATCTTTATCTGTTACAACAACTTCTTTACCACTGTAATCAATTTTACCCGCTTCTTCGTAAGTGAAGTTGTCTCTCTTCCCTGCTCGTACTTCTGATATCTTAGGGTGACGTTTCACACCGTCAGGAAATGCAATTTTATCATATTGAACAACATCGTAATTTGCAACAATAGATTCATAGGAAGTTAGATACTCAGCATTTGTACCATCACCAGGTGGTGCATAGTCTATGTACAATAACTTACCTATTCCATAGGGTGAAGTTGCTTTAATGATGTCTTCATAAGACTTTAATTTCGTTACATAGAAGTTTGTAACGAAGTCTTCCATACATTCAGCGGGACTTGCATACTTTCTATATGCCCCACTACCTTTAATACCATAGAAG
>JAOTRH010235937.1:0-10002 GCA_034768845.1 Heliamphora exappendiculata | reverse complement strand
TCAATTGCAATTGAATGGCCAATCCAATTGTAATTGATCCAGCTAGTGAAATCTGAATTTCAATGGCCAATGAAATTTACAGATTCCAACAAGAAATCTCTCATCCCTATTCTTGTCTCTTATTTTTTATTTTAATTATTAATTAACATTATTATTTTAATATTTTATTCAAGGATAGATATAGAGGGACAAGTGGAGGCGATTGCCACTCTATTTGAAAAACCCTCTTATTATAGTGTTAACTTTTAATTATCTCTAAATATATATAAATTCGTCACCTTTAGCTTTTTTTTTAAAAAAAATTATGAATTTGTTAAAAAGAAATAATTTATCCTCTTATTGATAGATTGATTTGTCTTGTATTGACTTTACCATTGTCAGCAGCTACAACTTAACGTATGTTTTGAGCCATGAAAATTGTAAAATTTAAACTGTGCATTAGGATAGAAGATGATTTTTTAATAAATTACTTGATCACTTTCATTAAAAAAGATATTGTTAGGAGTTTTAATATCGACTCTATTATAGATGTCTTTAATGATATGAAAGAGTGCTGAGCACAACTCAAGATACATCATTTTAGTAAATATATATATAGATTTAAAATTAGTATCTTTATTGCTGGTTTTGAATAAAATTAGACATGTTTATTAATTTATATGTTTTGATATCATATTTTTTTTAGGTAAATTACATTTACCTTATCTGAAATTTACGCTTATTACAGGGATTTTTTTTAAGATCTCTAAAATTGCACTGACCTCCCATGTAGTTATATCGGTAATATCAAATACCTCATTTCGTTAGTTGACCGTCAAAAAAATTAATAATTTTTATTAACGTTGGCTATTATTACATATAAATTTTTTTTTACCCTTACTTATATTGGATATTTCTTATATTATCTTGTTTAATATCACTATCACGCCACCGCCTAGCTTTATCCGCCACTACACTCTCACCCCACCACCCAACTTTACCGACCACTACCAACCTCCATCACCACCACCTCTCCATGGCTCTACCTCACCACCACCAACCTCTGTCACCACTACCTTCCTCCCTCCCACTGTCAGAACCCTAAGTTATTGTCGCCGCACCAACGGTAGCAAATAGTGCAAATTGATTCAAGAAATCATTCACTCATGTACATATGTAAAATACACGAACCTGTGATTTTAAAAAAAACACACACACACACACAAAAGATAAAACCTAACCCAAAGAAGATGAACTTCATGTTAGTCACATTAACAAAAGTAAAGTCAAAATTGCAGAAAAGTTGATTCGAATAGAAACTCAACAAGCCTTTATCCTGCTCGTGTCAATGTTGTTGTTTCCTCTGTGTGTGTGTTTTAATCTCTTGAATGCTTTAGTATGGTTGCAAATAATATCACCTAATTGTTTTTGCTTCCCATTATGTGCTGAGTAGTTAAAGAGCAGCCAAGAGAGGGAGAGGGAGAGGGAGAGGGAGAGGGAGAGGGAGAGGTCTATCGCTTGGAGAGGGATTTACAAAAATGATGTTCGAACTAATACATGTTTTGTAGATTCTAAGACTCCAGTGACTTAGAGAATCGAAATTAATTGAATAGAAAATTAAAAAATCAAAATCAATTTAGTCGAAAATCAGGATCAAAAACTAGAAATTGGAGAATCAAAATTGATTGAATAGAAAATCAAAAATCAAAATCAATTTAATCGAAAATCATGATTGAAAACCAAAAATTAGAGAGAGTTGAGAGAGAATGTTTTCCGACGGTTAATTCAAGATTTGGATTTTAGGGGATTTTAGATAGAATTGCACAAAAAATTGAAAAAAATTAATAATTTGATTCGGTCCGATTCGGTTCGATTTTTATTTGTCACGATTCGATTCCGAATTAAAATTTTTAAAAATTATTTTTAACGGTCCGATTCTCGGTTCTGGTTCAATTTTACGATTCTGAACCGAACCGAAACGGTCTTACTTAATATTAAAATTTATATATATTGATAATCTGAGCCATTTATTTTATTATTCTTAGTTTATATATTATTACTGTAAAAAATTAAATTGATCGGATATCGTCAACTGCCTTAACAAATCACATTTGTGTTAATAAAAATAAACTGTGATGCCTATTTTTTTTATCACAAATGTAATTTATTTTGATAGTTAAAAATATCTGATTAATTTAATTTTTTTACAGTAATAATAATATATAAATTATAAATAATAAAATAAACGATTTAAATCATCAAAATGGATTTATTTTTATTAGAAATGTATTTTGCTTGAGAATATATTATATTAAATTTTAATTAAAATTATTAACGGAACTATGTTTGATCCGTTGTGACGTATCGACTTCCGTCCGGTTCTATTACTTAGAATGATTTAAACATGATTCTAACAAATCTAAAATGGTTACAACTGTTAAATTCTTAATTTTTTTAAAAATTAGTCCAATTCAAAACTTGTGCACCTAAAGAGGATCTGGATTGAATCCAACATGGCGGAGTGGCAAAGCTTCCTCCGCCGCCGCAACCACACCACCCTCTTCCCATTCATTGGCGCCGCCCAAAAAGCCGTCAAGAACGATTTTAGGGGATTTTGCAGAGCCAGTGCTGTGGAGAATAATCAGTTTTCGACTGCATGATGGCCTATTAGATCCCGGTTTCCTTCTAGAGACGAACCTTCAGTTCGAGTGGTTCGTGTAGGACGTGCTGGAGAGTTATTCGATTTTCATAGACCGAAAGAAAGTGCGAACCGGAATCTCCATAAGATGAGTGCTGAAGAGTTACAGTGGATAGAAGGTAGAGAGGATGAGAGAGAAAGTCGATCTCCGCCTCTGACCTCGTTTGGGCATCCGATTCTTCTAGACCTCTCGGAGACAACCATTTCGATCGGGGATTGATGAAGACGACGAAGAGGAGATGAGTGAGTCGGCGTGCCTATAAATCTGAAGGCGGCGAGTGGTGGTGATTCGGTGAAGGCGAGGAGGGGTGTGGTGATTAGGGTTTGAGAATTTATTTTAGTTTTTTTTTTATTTTTTAATGAATAAAATTTTAATTAATTATAAAAGTAAAATCATTCTATATTATTTTTAGTTGACGTAGTTACCAAACAAGTCTATCCGAGAAGTAAGTGTAATTTTAAAGCTCTCAGAAGTCTATGTAATAAGTACCTAACAAATAAATTTAATAAGAGGTCAAGTGTAATTTATTTATTTTAATGGGAATAAAAATCATTATTTTAATATATAATTATTTAAAAAACTATTAATGTATAAGTAGTCATTGTTGTTAGTGGGTCCCACCAATTAGCTAACTTAACCAAACGCCAGCTTTATGTACCAAAAAATCATCGCGTATAGAAGTTTCAGATCATTCACAGCTCACCCAACTCAGTTCTGATGAGCTGACGAAGTTTACAAAACAAGCAATCAACGGCTCTGAAGTACCCGACACGACTTAAATTGAATGAATACTCCTACCGAAACAAACAACCTTTCCATTTTTAGCTATAAAGCGATTTGTCCTTTCTTCCCCAAAGCTAAAGACCTATTCTCAGTTTGTCCTGCCAAGGAGATCTCCCTTTGCGATGGCGCCCGGAAGAAGCAGAGCCGCCGCCATTTCAGAGGTTTTCACTCTAAATCCTCTTCCATACCCAGTTCTTCTAGTTTTAGCAGTGATCTTCATCTTCCTCGGCGTCCAATGGTACGCTTCCTACGAATCAGCAGTCGAAACCGCAGAACAAAACATGGGTTGGGTGCTTCTGGCCGTTCCGGTGGTGATTCTGGTCGCCGTGCGGTGGCTGTCGAGTCTGGAGAATCCCGAGCGGCTCTTATTCGCGGCGTCGCCGTTCGACCTGCGGTGGCGCACCCACTACTTCGCGGCGGAGGGAAGCTCACCGTGGGGCGTCGCGGCCGTGATCTTGCTGTTGCTTGTGTTGGTGCAATACCGGTCTAAATTTCTCGACAGTTAGTTTCTTTAAGGCTTATATAATTAATGTGTTTTTAGGTGGTTTTCTACGAGTGGATAGATATATAATTGTGATAGTTCTTATGTGTGGGAGTACTTAATGATTCTATTTCATGAGTAATTATTATTTACATGTAATTTTTATTTAATAATATAATAATTTTTTTTTACATATTATAATATTAATTCACATTTGTTAAATAAATAAAAGAACATAAAAACTTACTTAGGAATTATGATTCTTTGTCCAAAAAATAACATCAATTCTAAATTCTAAGGCATTAAGTATATTCAACCGTTTTCAATATATTAAAATAAAAAAATACTTGAATTTTTAAGTTTTTGCAAAGTGTTTTTTTTCATTTTTAGTAAATATTTTTCAATTTTAACCAAAGTTTTATACTTTTATATTCATGTTTTCATCAAGAATGGATAAAGTACAAAAATCTAAACTAAAAAAATGCAAAAATGTTAAAAAAAAAAAAAATTTGCCAACATCGCCTTAATATGGCTCAAAAGTTAATTAATGAGGATCTAACCAGATGGAGTCCAACGGGCGAAGTTTGAAATCTAATTTAGATTAGATACTAATTAATTTAAAATTTTAATTTTTTTAACCAATATAACAATAAGATATTGCTAAAACTTAAATAATTATTAATAAGTATAAAATTTTGTAATCTTATATTTTTACAAAAATTTGAGACGATTAAGGCAAAAAAATTTATATTTATTTATTTTGGGTGAAAAACATATTGATCAAATTAACTAAAATATTATAGTGTTTGCTCAACTATTTTTAATTAACTTGTTTTGCTAATTTGAAGGCTTTGCGATATTTGAACGCACTAGCAATTTTGACAATTTATTTCTTTAAAAATATTATAATTTATATAATATTTTAATAACAAATGGTATTCTACTTTATATTAAATTTTTTTTCATGAATAGTAAATGAATAAAATATGTAGTTAAAAAAATCGAATAAAAATTCGAACCAAGTAAGAATTTTAAAAGGGTTATTTTTCAAAATTGTTATCTTTAAGACTCTTAGTTGCAAATATTTCTGTAAAAACTTAAAATAATAAAATAATTTTATATTTAGGAGGGACATTAAATAAATTTTGTGAATGCATACACATAATTTTAATTTTTTATAAATAATAGTGTACATACATAAAAATAAAAAATAGCACGTGCTCTTTTTGGACGTACATCGACTCTGCCACTGAATTGAAGTCCATGATAAATGATTGTTTTAATGTTAAAAGAATATTTGGGCGCCTATTTGGATAACATGCTTATTTGCTTATTAATAAATAAACAAAAATATGAATAAGTCACTTCGTTTGGTTATCAATTAGCTTATTTTTACTTATTTGCTTAAATAAGTCATTTCGTTTAATTAAATTCTTGCTTATTTTTACTTATTGACTTATTTGCTTATTGGCTTAAATTTTACTTATTTGGCAAACCAAACGACGTTACTTATTTTAATGCTTATAAACTAAATAAGTCAATAAATTATTTATCCAAACGGGGCCTTTGTTATCCTTTCATGATTTGCTCAAATTTTTACATTAAAGTTTAAATCAATCGTTGTTTAGAAGTTCGATTTGGTCCATTTAATAATAGTGAGTGGTCGACGAATAATATGTAATCACCAATGGAAGTTTTATTAATGGAAAAAGATCATATGAGAATCTTTTATTTTAAAAAACAAGTGATCGCCAAAGCCATGAAGAAGGAATTTTTATGATCCATTTCACCCCCTTAAATTGTCGGTTATGAAATAGATTAAATAAATTAATAATTGAATTATGCCTTTAACTGGTAATTTGGCTTAAAATTAGACTTCTTAAACCTTGTTTTGCAATCGGGTTAAATTTAAATTTTTTTATTTTTTTGTTTAAAGTTAAAAAGCTTCATTTGAAATTCCAAATGCTTTTAATCTTTTAGTTTTTCTGGTTTTTTACATAAAATAGTTTCATATTTTTTTTTTAAAATATCATAATTTTTATTATACAAATCTATTTTTTATAAAAATTATATTTTTAAAATTAATTCGTCAAAATCTATCAAACAAGTATATTGGATATAAAATTACGTACAAATAAATTAAAAAAATTAAATTAATTTTTTTTTAACTTAAAGCTCTTTTGGCTTTAAGCCATTCAAATCCAAGCTTTTTTACTTATTATTTTTTAGCTTAACGTCACCTATTCAGTTCACCAAACGAAATTTTTGCTTATTTAGCTTAAAATGACTTTGGCTGTATTTGGACTAACTTTTTTTTAGTGATTTTTTGATTTTTTAATTTTTTTGTAAAAAAATAAGTGTCAAATCATGTAGAAAAAGTGAAGAAAAAAAAAATCAAGTTAAACCAAACCAGTTGGTTTTTTTTGGCTTAAAAGTAAAAAAACTTGGCTTTTAAGCCAGGCCAAACACAAGCATAAATAAAAAGCTTGACTTAAAGCTATATTGTCAAACGATACCTTATTTTTAAGTCAAATGAAAATAAAGTTTGGTATAAAAAAAATAATTTTAAGTGAACATACAAAGAGAAAAAAAAGTATTTTGATAGTTAATTTTTTGTATAACTTTAAGTAAAAAAATATTTAAGCAGGTTAGCAAACATACGGAATTATTGTTTAAGAATGAATTTTAATGGAAATATTACTTCCTCGCATCATGATGAATCATTGATAGAAAAAAGAAAACGAAAAAGAGAAGCTTTCCGGTATATTTTTTATGAAATGGGCTTGGAGAGTATAAGATAAAAGCAACTTTATTTTTGAAAAAGACAAATAAATAAATTAGAGTACCGTTCATTTTATCGAATTTTAGAAAGCAAAGTTTTGTAATAAAAATTGAGTATTCAAAAGGGATTTTTTAATTAGAGTACTTGAAATAATATTAATATTAAATAAAATAAAGGGATTAAAATACTCTATGAAATAAATAAACTAAACAGAATTATAATAATAAAGACGATGATGTGTTAACGTTATCAGGTAACGAAAATAAAAACTAATATATTCAGATGAAGCTGAAATTAAATTGATTGCACTTATTTAATCATATCTATATTGGGTTCCTTTTGTGGAACCCTATAAATTTCATGTGGACTAATTACTATATTATTAACAGTTTTATCCTCCGTGGTAAACTGCACAATGCATTTTTTTTAAAAAAAATTATTATATCTTAGGCTTCAATGACTTCTCGTTGCATTCCATTTCGTATGACTGCCATGAAATCTTAGTATGAGTATGTGTAATACCCTCCATCATCGGTATTACTTTCAGTGGTGTAGGTAATATCCCGTATTACCGTATAGGACAAAGAAACTGTCAACATCACACGTTTATAGTTCTCTCTACTCAACAGCCGATTGATGGATACTCCAAACCTGAAAATATTCATACTCATAATCCATGTGTATATCCCACGTCTATCTTTATCTTAGATTTTTTTTAAAAAAAATCAAATCTCATTTTATGTTGCTATATCTAATATGTCTCTAAATTTCATTTGAACACAAAACAAGGGAGAAGTTGGGACGAAAAAGAGCAGAGCGGAAAAAATAGAAAAAGTAACGGATGCATGGCGGGTGCGATAACATATCTATAATAATTAACAAATTATAAAATTAATAATATTTATTAGAGTTAGAAATAAAATGGTAAAAAAACAATGATTAATAAACAATTAGAATTAATGTGATCAAAAATTTTAAAAAAATAGATGATAAAATAAAATAAAAATATAATATTTGTATATTTAAGACATTATATTTAAAGAAACTAAACTTTATATATGTATTTATAAATACAAAAGTATTTAATTTATATAATTGAGGATATGGTAAAAAAAATTAGGACGAAAAAAACAAATACCACCCCACTCAATTTGTCATCAAGGCGAAAGAAATTTATAAAATCTAGAGTGGAGAATGCGAGGGCGGGATGTGGCAAAAAAAATTTATTATACTTAAAAATGATTTTAATTTAAATTTTTTTTGTTTATTGTCTTTTCATTTTAAGTTATCATAAGATTTACTAAATAAATTTTTTATTTATTTAATCTAAAATAATTTTAAGCAAAAAAAAAAATTTAGAATCAAATTGGCAACGAATCCATTATTTAAAAAACACTAATGATTATTTTTTTAAAAAAACTGGTGGGCATCATGAGATTGGGTAGTGGGCCTGGAAGATTTTTTGTTTTTTTTAGATGAATAATTAAAATAATAATATTTTTATGTGAGTTCTTATAATATGTCAGGTTCAAGTAAGTGGTGGGGCCATATAGCATTAGACTTTAGGCGGATCTGACAATACACGTGTACGCTATCCAATCTCCCAAACCTACCACTGCCTTCGTGGGCCAACGGTGTTTTGGGCCCTGGCCCATACCCATCATTAAAAATTGGCATCCTCATGAAGGAGCTGTTTGGATAGCCACAAAAGGCGGATGGATTCTCTCCTGCGCATGCAACTGTAGACGTACAGTGGGTCCCACCTCAATGTTTTTTATTTTTTTTGTAAATTTGTGAAATGGGTTTAGCTTCTCTAGTAGACTTCACTTTCGGATAATTGAATATATTTGTTTATTTTATTTTATTTTATTTTATGCAATTTTATTTTTAATTAAACAATTTATTTTTAAATAAACTATTATATTTTTTTATGACTTCTCTTGTCAAGATGAAGTGAAAAAGTAAAATTTTTTACTAAAACATAAAACAAGTTTAAAAACGATAAAAATAAATAAATAAATTAAATTATATATTTTTTATTTTTATTTTTAATAAATTTTTAAAATTATTTTTAATGAATATTTAAATGTTTAAAATGAACAAAAATAAGCAAAACTCAAACGATCTAACCCAAGCAAGAAGTTGGGCCCGTGGGCTACTTTAATATCATTCTGATAATTTAAATTATTTATTTTATTGATCTTAGTATTTATATTATCTTATGTAAAAAATTATATTTATCACATATCGTTAAGTTGATGAAGAAATATAATTCGTTCATTTTTTTAGATAAATTATTTTGTTCGTCCACTTAACAATATTCGATCAACTTAAATTTTTTTATAAAAAATAATATATACAATGAGAGCAATAAAATGAATTATTATAAAAATAAAGTGGATCCCACACACCCCTTTAATGATTCGAATTATTTATCTTACAAAGGTTATCAAACTTACCAAACTATTTATTTAAAAAATAAAGTTAATAGAACAATTGTATCTATATGATTCGAATAATATTTTTTTGAAGATAAAGTAACATATAATTTATTTTTTAATAATAAATGTGATATGATTATGTATTTATAATTATTCTACAAATTTAATTTTTTGTACGACTAATTTGCCCGAACTCTATAAATTGAACGATTAAATCATGAAAGTGGATCAAAACCCAATTATCCAATTAGAGAATCCAACTCCGCCATAAAAGATCCTTACTATTATTTTCTTTCTTTTTGTCTAATATGAATATGGGGAAAAAGAGAAATATCGTTCATTATTCAACAGATATCGAATTAATTTTAATTTTTACGTAGATAACAAATTTATCGAATTTTACATAATAAACAGATTTGATCATAAAAATATATTTAATAACTAATACTATTAAAAGCACAACAGCGTGCATGTTGTCCATTTTGAGGTACAACACTGACTCGCTTTTTTGATAGATTTATATGTAATGAAATACCCAATGTAGAATGCTATTGAAAAAGGTAGAAAAGTTAGATATCTAAAAAATAATTTTAAAATTTTTTATCTAAATTTAAAATGAATGAATTAGATTCACTTAAAATCCATTCGGTTGTGGATATTTGAGTGGATCTAATTTATTTATTTTTAATTATGTGTAAAATTATGTGAACTATTTTGTGGGGTCGTAGTATTGTTGTTAGTTTTGATGTTAAAGTTGGAGTTTTTTTTTATTTGGCTTGGGGAAGGGTGGTAACTGCAGCAACTCATAACTCCCTCCTGGTTTCTCTCTCTCTCTCT
>JAOTRH010235926.1:0-10002 GCA_034768845.1 Heliamphora exappendiculata | reverse complement strand
CTCTCGAGTAGTGACGTCCAGCTGGACGTTGTAGCTGTACTGGCTAATGAAGGCAGTGGCTATATCCTCCCATGTTCAAGTCTTGGCCACTTCGAGAGAAAGAAACCACCTCTGCACAGCTCCAGAAAGCGACTGATGGAATAACTAAGCCTTAAGATGATCATCGATCCCCATAGGGGATAAGGTCCCGACATACATTCTCAAATGGATACGCGGATCATTAATGCCGTCAAACTTTTCCATTTCTGGCAATTTCGCATATGGGAATAGACACAGACCGCCTACGTCCAGCATATATTCTTCTATTCATTTAGCTTTCCTCAGCACCTTTTTCATTTGGTCAATCTCTTCTGACTGCGCGGATTCCCTGGTCTGAGCAGTGTTTTCATCTTCTACCACAATCGAGCGGGGAACTCGAGGTGGTACAACAACTTGTGGTATCTCTGGCCCTTGGTTATCATCCTAGAAATCTTCTCCATTCTCGTTCACATTGTTTGGCTGTCCATTCACACCGAGCATATGGGCCTGAATTGCTTGTATATGCGCCTAGCACTGGTTTTGGGCTTGGATTTGCTTCTCCACAGCCCGCTGTATCTCGGTAATATCCTTCATCAGGGCTGTCAGATTAACTTCATTTTCTGCCATGTCGGTTGATTTAGATACTCTACGTAGTCTGCCTGTTTCTAATCTTACCCAAACTCGTGTCGACTGTACTCTTCCCGGATCAATGGTAACTCACAGAAAAACCTGGATCTCACAAGCAAAATAGCCAGTATCAGACATATTTCGGAAGAACTCGGATAACGGACAGCAAATATCCCAGACACCTAAACAGCTGAAACTGAAATAATGCCCATGTTAAGCTCATACCACTAGCACAACAACTGAACAATCTAAAAAACCAGGACGAGAACTAAAAGGGATAAGTCAACCAAGTTCTAGAAGAAAGGTTTTATCTAAACGGACGGCGTTCAGGCAAGACGACAGTTCTAACCCTTAAGAGATTGGTTTGACCTAATGATTCTAAAGGGAAACGAACAGCACTCTAACTGGGAAACAGATCTAACTCTCTAGGATTTTGATAAAAAAATGGGCAGCATAATGGCAAGATCACAAGAGCAGCTCTCATAGGTATAACAAAGGAGGCAAACCTAATACAACAACCGTGAGAAGCTGATAATCCAAGAAGAACTCGGAGGAGAGCCTCCTTGGCTGCTTCAGAAATTGCCACATACTCGGTCTTCATGGTGGAATCAACAATACAGGACTGCTTAATACTCCTTCAACTTATAGCACCACCTCCTAAGATAAACACATATCCTGAGGTAGACTTACGAAAATTCTCGTCAGATTGAAAATCTAAGTCTGTGTACCCTAAAGGTATTAGACTGTCTGCCTGGTAAATTAACTATAATCCTTAGTCCTTTTCAGGTACTTGTTTATATTATTTACCGCAGTCCAATGCTCCTGCCCTGGATTATACTAATATCTACTAACTATGCCAATGGAAAATCAGATGTCAAGTCTAGTGCAAAGTATAGCATACATGAGACTTTCTATTACCGAAGCGTAATGAACTGCCTTCATCTTCTCTATCTCATCATGTGTCTTAGGATACTGATCTTTGGATAGAGTGATTCCATGCTTGAAAGAGAGAAACCCTTTCTTGGAATCCTGCATGCTAAATCGAGCAAAGATATCATTGATATACTTTGCTTATAATAAGCTCAGCATCTTTTATTTCTGATCTCGCACAAGCTTGGCCCTAAGGATGTAACTGGCTTCTTCCAAGTCCTTCATATCGAACTGCCCAGATAACCATACTTTAACCGTAAATAATGCTCCCACATCATTTTCAGTGAGCAAGATATCATCCACATAAAGTACTAAGAAAATCACCACGCTTCCGTCACGCTTCTTGTACACACAAGACTTATCCGGACTCTTATCAAAATCATAAGATTTTATGGCTTGATTAAACCGAGTGTTCAAAGACCTCGATACCTGTTTAAGTCCATAAACAGATCTCTTAAACTTGCACAACATGTGCTCCTGATCCTTCGCAATGAATTCGTCTAGTTGTACCATATAGAAATACTAGTCAAGACTTCTGTTAAGGAAAGCTGTGTTAACATCTATTTGCTAAATTTTGTAATAAAAATGAGCAACAATAGATAAGAGAATCCAGATAGATTTAAGCATGGCTACCGGCGAAAAGGTTTTCTCACAATCGATCACTTCTTTCTGAGTGAACCATTTAGCAACAAAGCTAGCTTTGAAGGTTTTAACCTTCCCATCTGCTTCTCTCTTCCTCTTATAAATTCACTTACATCTAATGATTTTTTTTTTTGGATGGTTCTACAAGTTACCACACTTTCATCACGCTTCCGTCACGCTTCTTGTACACATAGACTCATCCGGACTCTGATCAAATTATAAGACTTTATGGATTGATTAAACTGAGTATTCAAAGACCTCGATACCTGCTTAAGTCCATAAATAGATCTCTTAAACTTGCACAGCATGTGCTCCTAACCCTTCGCAATAAATTCGTCTAGTTGTACCATATAGATACACTAGTTAAGACTTCTGTTAAGGAAAGCTGTCTTAATATTCATTTGCCAAATTTTGTAATAAAAATGAGCAACAATAGATAAGAGAATCTAGATAGACTTAAGCATGGTTATCGGCGAAAAAGTTTTCTCACAATCGATCATTTCTTTCTGAGTGAACCATTTAGCAACAAAGCTAGTTTTGAAGGTTTTAACCTTCCCATCTGCTCCTCTCTTCCTATTGTAGATTCACTTACATCTAATGAATTTTATTTCTTTGAGTGGTCTACAAGTTACCAGATCTAATTGGAATACATAGATTTCATCTCTGAATTTATAACCATTTGCCAAAGATCTGTATCTTTATCCTAAAATGATTCATTGTATTTATAAGACTCGATATCTAGTTCTGTTGAAATTTTGTTAAAAAACTCTCCCAATAACATATACCGATCAGGTTGATGAACAACCCTCCCACTATGACGAGGCACTACCTGTGTCTGTGTACTAGCAGTAGCACCCTGTTCATGACTTGTACCTGACTCGATAATCCTTCCAGTACGACGAGGCAATAGGATATCAGTGACTTGTGGTTCCTCTTTCGTTCTACTGGCATTTCCTTTCAATTCTTCTAGAACAATTTTGCTATTGGGCCTGTGATCCATAATATAATCCTCTGCCCAGAATCGAGCATTGGTGCTAACAATGACCTTCTAATTATTAAGATTATAAAATAGGCTACCCTTTGTTCCCTTGGGATACCCTACAAAGAAACAGACTTCTGTCCTCAGTTCTAACTTACCTACGTTCCCTTTTAGCACATGTGCTAGACACCCCAAAATTCGAATGTCTTTCAGACTAGGCTTACGCCTAGTCCACAATTTTATGAAAATAGAAGGTACTGACTTAGAAGGTACCAAGTTTAGAATGTAATCCGTTGCCTCTAATGCGAGTCCTCAGAACGAATTGGATAAACCTAAATACCTCATCATGGACCTTACCATCTCCATAAGAGTCCTATTCTTTCTTTCTGCTATACTATTCTGCTGGAGAGTGCCAAGTGCAGTCAACTGGGATATAATCTCCTCTGATGACAAGTAGTCCCTAAACTCTCCAAAGAGGTGTTCTTCACTATGATCGGATCATAGTGATTTGATACTTTTACCCAGACGTTTCTCCGCCTCCGCCTTGAATTCTTTGAATTTCTCAAAGCATTCAGACTTACGGTGCATCCGGTAAATATATCCATACCTTGTGTAGTCATCAATGAAACTGACGAAAAACTCAAAGCCACCTCTAGCTCAGATTGTCATAGAACCACACATATCAGAATGAACCAGTTTCAACAGTTCTTTAGCTTTATAATTTTTGGGCGAAAGTGGTCTCTTGGTCATCTTATCCTCTAAGCAAGATTCACAGATTGAAAATACCTCTACTTCTAATGAACTGAAAAGGTCCATCTGCTACCAATTTATTTATCTTTTTTTGATTAATATGATCCAAGCGTAAGTGCCAAATAAACGTTTGGTTCATTAAATAAGAAAATTTTATCTTATATGATAAATTAGATGTGTTATCTTATATGGTAAAATTTTATTACAGTATAGAAGAGATAGGAGATACGATATACAGATCATCCACCAATGTACCAGAATAAATAAAATGTTTATTTTTCTTCACAACGACAGAGTTATCAAAATGAACAGAATACTTGTCATGTATTCAACTTGAGACTGAAATTAAATTTTTTCTAATCAAAGGTACATAAAGATAATCTTTTAGAAGTACTATCCTATCTTTACTAAACCTGAAAGTGATATCTCTTACTGCAACTGTTGTTATTTTTGTATTATTGTCCATCTGTAGGTAAATTTTTCCATCACTAAGTTATTAGATTTTCTGAAACCCTTACAAAGAATTGCAGACATGATTAGTGGCTCTCGTATCTACACACTAGGTACCAGTAGATAACACCGCTAAACATGTTTCTACAACCAGTGAATAAAAATTATCCTGACTATTTTGCCTTCTGAAAAATATTAGACATAACTTTTTCCAGTGTTGTGTCTGGTTGTAGTGAAAATATCTGTCTTTCAATTTTTTTACACCAGTCTGTGGCCCACTAATTACCCTAAAAATCATGTCTCCTTATTTCTGAATTCATGTTTTTCGGCTTAGAAGAAGAATTTTTTTCAGAAACAAACACATTTCTTGGTATTGTAGGAATACCCTTGGTAGTTAAAACTATATCCAAGTTACTTTTTCAGTCAACAAAATTCGGTCCCGTAAGTTTGTTTTCTTTGAGTATAATTGTGAGTGAATTGAAAGCCATTTTATTCCTAAAAATCACATAATTAAAATAACCGTTAATTATGACGAGCAATTCTTTGAATTTATTTTAATTTGGCTCCCTCAACCATTTTTAAAAAAATTCATCAGCAGTTTGGTACCCTGTGAACAGCATGCCTCGATGGGAGAACGTCTACTATCCATCGTTTGTCCAGACACGCCAATTCTTATTAATTTTATTATCTAGGCAACTGACATTGCCAAGTAAAATTAAATAGCTGACATAATTTCAGTTTAGTATATAATAGCAGTAACTCAAATGGAGATAATACTATTATATAAAGTTAAGTGTTAATCATCACCTAATCCTAAATCAATCGCTTCGCAATATCAATCGCTTCGCAATGAACCATTCAGATAAAGAAGTGATCCACACTAACAATTATCCAGAATTATCTTTAAAGAAGATTTGTACTGACGATACTGTAATTAATCTGTCCAATGGAAAGAAAGGTCTTACTGCCAACACGCAGGATTTAATTACATAACCTACAAACTAGTTATGGAGATTGCGGGATTTATATGTGAATAAATTTTCTCTCCCACTTAAATTTTTAAAATATTTTTTAGGATTATAAAAAAGCCATTTAATTAAAATAAATTTATTAATTTTAAAAATCACACGATTTGAAAGAATCAAGTATCTTTCTATGTACACGATTCCAAATATTTTAATTTACCAAACCATCTTTTTATGTTTTAATGCGTAACAAATAAAATTTATTAAATGCATAGTTTTTTCTTTAGCTTTTTAACTAAGATAGTGATTAAAAGTATTTATTTATTTTATTTTTTATTTTATATTTTTTTTTAAAATAATAATTTATTTAGATTAAATATTTTTTATTTAATTAATTCGAAATTCAGAATTAATTTTTACGTTTTTTCAAGATATTCGATTTTCTGAAAAATCATCTTAAATGCGATTTTAAAAAAAAAATATCTAAAAAAAATTTATTTAATTAAAAAAACTTAATTCTATTTTTTATTACAAAATATTTTAATTAAAATTAAAAATTTTAAATTAATTAAATTAACAAGATAAATGAAGCAGATATACAATATTCACGCACTTCATATATATATACACGATATGTATATATCCCGATTTTTTGATCGAATAGAAACTCTCGTGAGTTTTAAACTCCTGTTAAAGATAAGCTATATCAAGTCTCGTTCCTATCAACTTTTCGTATCTCGATTGCATTAGAATTCTTTAATATACTTCGATATACACAGATATATCATATCAGTATCAAAACACATCAGAAATATCGAGCCAAAACAGCCCGAGACTGCCCACCACCATCGGCCACCACTACGTCGGCGCTACCACCATTTGCCACCAGCTTCAGGCGGCTTTTGCTGCCACTTCGGTGCACTATTTTTTTACGCTTTTTATACTAAAAAATAGCTCTTAAAATAGTATTTCTTGTTAAAAAATAGCTCAAAATAGTCTAACAAATTGCCTGAAACAGTTACCACTGCAAGCCACCGTCGCCGTCCCAGCCCCAAACAGCCCACTGTTTGGGCTTTTTTTGGTGGTCTTTTTGCTTTTTTTTTTTTGAAAAATAACTCAAATATCCAGCCACCTATTGCTTAAAGAACGTCTCAAAAACAGTCTCAAGAAACCCCAAAAATAGCCCCAAAAGGCCGCTGCCGCTACGCCGTCGGTTGCCGCCTATTTTGTGCACTGTTTTGGATCATTTTTTTAATAGTTTTTAAATAGTGTTTTAAGGTATGTTTACTATTATTTTATTTCTAAAAAAATGTTCAAAAAATAGTCCAAAAATGACCCGAAAAATCAACAAACCTGGCCCCGAACCGCTGCCGGTGGTGGGCCATTTTTGCTTATTTTTTATGTTATTTTTGACTTGTTTTTGCCGCTATTTTTAATGCATAAATACTGTAGATACTCTCCAAAAAAATTATTTTAAAATCGTTAAAAAATTACTGCGATCCGTGGCCCGTAAAAATCCAAAACCACCGCTGGTGCTGTTACCTGTTCTTCGTGTTTTTGGATATTCAACATGTTTTTAAAATAATCTAAACAGATAATTAAAAATAAAAACTGTTATTACATCGATATCTATGTCCCGAAGGCTCACATTCGATTCTAAAAAAAAATTAATCTATAACGATCAACCCTCATGATTAAAAAATAATAATTATCATTTAAACTATTCAATCAAACATGAATAAACAAATGATCATAAAACTGAAATTATAACGCTTGAAAAACTAAGTTAGTATAGTTCTAAAAGTACCCGGCCCCGATAAATCGAAAATAAAAAATGAAACGGCTCTGATACCAATTATTGGAGGCAAAACTGCCAAGATCATTATTTTTATAAATGATTTTCGATAAAAATTAACTAAACGGGCAAACACCGAAACGAGCTTCAAATAAAACTTTTGATATCGAACGATCAAAATAAAAACCCGTGCAATTACAGTTAATTTAGAAGAATACATTTTCCAGTCGATTCTTCAACTACGATTTTGATTCTGAGTTGAAACTCTCGTCAGAGTTTCAATTGTATTCCCTTATGCGATTCCTGGATATAGGTAGGCTATAATCCTCCGAGAATTTGTATTGGCAGAACCTAGTCAGCTTTAGTCTCGAAGAAAAATTCTAAATATGATTCAGCCTACCTGCATATTTATAGGGTTAGAGCAGAGACATATTGAGTAATTATGACGAAGACTTATAGTAGAACACAAATACCCATCCAGCAATTTTCGCAATTAAACAAACCTCATAGTGGTATCTACAATTATAAAAATCTTGTAGCGATTTCAGCAATTTTGATAAAATATTAAATTACAGTTCACACCACTAAAGAATTGTAATTGCACTCTAAGTTATAATTTCAATACCTTCTTGTATTGAGCTCCTTTATTAAATGCTTAACATTTCTCCCCACGTTAAGATTTTTGATATCCGTTAATTAAATTTAATTACTGATAATTTAATTTAATTGGCATCTTAAAATTTCTTAAGTCCTTCTGCTTAACTTATTTGATCGCCAGATAATTAAATTCACCTGTAGGGTTTGACCCGGTCAAAACTTATAAACTTGCTTAAAGGGGTGTCATCAATCCTGATCATTCGAGACGTATATTCCGTCAATAATTAATATTCACCATATAAATAATACCGTTATTCAACTTACCGAAAATATAGACCCATATAAGATCGCACCTTCTAATAAATCAAAATAAAAAATATTAAATATACGTAATTAATAATTATTTCAAGATTAAGAGTATAAACACTATTCATAATAACCTTATGATGTGAATTAATTTATATAATCAGTATAAAATTAATTACTCCAATGTGTCACATTCAATACACACAAAGTGTACTAGCAAAGAGAGTCGAAACAATTGACGACGCTATTATCTATTTCCCGTAAACAAGACAAACCTACTAAAATTATGTACTATAGTCGTACCGATGGTATATCTATTTTCATCTAAACTGTTGATATAAAACTTTATTCTACAAGAACCTAAAATCTGATCTTCTGTGTACAAGCCGTACTTTACACACCAGATTAAATAATATACAGAATAAAGGACATCCATGAATAATATTAAAAAAATGATATGCATACATTACTCATTAAGATTTTTATAAAATAAAAAATTAATTTTATTAAAATAAAATTAAATATTAAAAATATGATTTTGAGTATACTAATCCTAACAAGAGTCACACTCACAGTCTGTGCCATGGCCATATGATCACATAGTCTGTGCTATACTTCATAGTCTGTGCTATGGAATGTCTGTATTCGTAGTTAGGGCTATATTACATAGTCTGGCTATGTTTTCTCGTGTCTCTACTCGATAAGCAGCAATACTAGTTAGCCAAGTTATTGGGAATCCCAATAGTTTGGGTCATTCATAACTCGAGTGGCTCGAGTAAAATGCATAGTACTTTATCTCACAGCTTGTGTTAGGTAACAAACTACGATGGCCATCCAAGCCACAAAGGGTCTCAATAGGTCGGATGCCTAAGCTAGAGTAAGAATCATGAATAATGTGAACATTTGCTTGTATGACAATCCGCTCAGGTAACATGAGTTTGGTATGCGGTACTTTATAAAATTTAGCTCAACAATGGTGGCCGAGCCATTTAGAGGGCAAGTAGCTCAAGTCCTCAATGGCTCTATCAACTTGAATTTTGGCCGAATGCTTCTTTTGAGTCTCATTATTGTTTTACCTGCATATTTAATAAATTCAAAATACCCAAGTTACTGTAGGGGTGAGTAGCTCAGGTCCTAAGCAGCTCAGAGTTAGAGTAAAAGCTTGAATATTTTGTTGTTTCAATGTACTATTCTTTCTTTTATTTATTCATCACAGTGCTAAACTACTTACTCGAGTGGCTCGAGACTTGAATTCACTCGAATTTGTTAATACTTAATAGCTCCTTTTATTTTGGTCATCTACAATATTCAATCAGTTCTTTATAAGAAGTATGTTAGGTATATTAGTTGACTAGTATGGATTTTTAGTCTTTCAAGAAATTTTCTATTTCACTACATATTTTATATTTTATAATTTTAACTAATTAAATTAATTTGAGTAATAAAAATATATTAAGTTATCAATCACATCATTAAACATATATTGACTTATTTTTTATATATTTTATCCAACTAAAATTAGGAATGATAATTTTTCCTGTCCCGTCCCGTCCCGATCCCGCTCCATTCTCGTCCCGCTTTATAGAGTTTTTTCCCCCGATAACAAACGGGGTGTGGACGGTATTTGCTCTTCCCATCCCCGATTATATAAAATAAATATTTTTTAAATATATAATATATGTATAAAATATAATTTTATAAATATAATAAGTTCAAAATATTAAAATATTATATTTATCTCTAATTTTACTTTTTTATTTCTTATATTTTTTATATTTAATTATATTAACTAATCAACTATTATTTTTTATTTATTATATTATTTATAACTTTTATTAATATTACTATTTTAAATTTTACAAATTATACTCGAAATATTCTCGTACCTACTCTGTTGGTCGCAATTTTTTCGATATTTTCTTATATTTTTATTCTAATCAAAT
>JAOTRH010235904.1:0-10003 GCA_034768845.1 Heliamphora exappendiculata | reverse complement strand
TGGGTGGGGTGGGAACAGCGGTTTTGGGTGAGGGTTGCAAACGGCGATTTTGAGGGTGGTTTTGGAGTGGACATTGATTTTGAGGGAAATTTTGGGATGAAACAGTGATTTTTCGTTAAATTAAACGAAAATTTTAATGGTTGCGGTCTCTTTGATGTTAAAATCAAATCTGATGGAGTGTTACCACAATTTTTGAAACCACGTGGGGGGTTTCTATTTTTGACAGAAATCTCAGGGGAGGTCAGTATAATTTACCATATTTTTTAAAAAAAATTGCAACCTACTTTGGGGTATTTGACAAAGCTTTTAGTTTTTGTTTTTAGTATTATGTTATTATTTTTAGTTATAAATTATAATTTGCAGATGATTCAAAAAAGTATAAATTATTAATGAAATAAGACTTGAGTTACTCAAGCTTAAGATTCGAGTGAATGGCTCGAGTAAACGGTGCAAGTACACAGTTCGGAGGTTACCACAAGGAGCTCGGCTTAACCTATGCGACATCACGGCTTACAAGAACTTGGGTCTTGACTATCGTAAAAGAGTCTGGAAGACTATGGTCACCAATTTTACACCAACTACTCGAGCAAAAGACTTGTGTATGACTCGGGTGAACGGTTCAAATAAATGGTATGACTATTAACGATAAGCAGATGATCCGAGGAGACAAATTGCCCAAATGACAAGTCCGAGTAACTCAATAACTGAGCCCGTCAATGATTAAGTGACTCGATGGTCGAGTCACTCGAAGAACCCGAGTGGATAGAAGGGACACAAGAGGCACGAGTGGCCTAATGATTGGACGATTCGATGGGTTCGGAATACTCGAACAAGGGGAGGTCGAGTAACTCAAACTAGAGTCACTCGACTCTAAGTCACTCGAGTAAGGCCATATCTGTCTCATTAATGAAACACGTGCGTAATACAGTATTCAGAATGCTCGAGCAACAAAATGTGACATGCTCGAGCCATGCTGAGCTGAGCCACTAAGGTCGCTGCCAATAGCTCGGATACCTGGTATAACTATTTATTAGTTAAAGTAAATAACATTTTATAGCACAGACTATGAAATATAGGTCCGATTACAGACGAAGACATTCCACAGCACAGACTGTGAAGCATAACACAAACTATGACAGTAACTCTAACTACTTGCCATGGGACAGACCATGAAGACAGCACAGACTATATTATTACTATGGCACAAACCATGAAGACAGTACAGACTGTTTTATTACTATGGCACAAAACATGAAGACAGCACAGACTGTATTATTACTATGGCACAAATCATGAAGACAATACAGACTGTTTTATTACTATGACACAAAACATGAGACAGCACAAACTGTATTGTTACCACGGCACAGGTTGTGAAGACAACATAGACTGTAACGTAACTCTGACTACCTAATCATAATGACATAGCACCGACTATGTGGCTCAGCACAGACTGTATAATTATAGATTCATTTAAGAATCGAAAGACTGTCACATAGACAATAAAGACAATGGCAATACAATTATGCACGGGACGTTGGAAAATATGTGGTTTGGTAGCTAAGGAAATGGGTTTGTTGAGCTACGAGGCCTACCCACTCGAGTCACTCGAGTGACTCTGAGTCACTCGACCCGAGTGGGTTGGGTACTTGACCCGAGTGGGTCAGGTACCTATGTGACACTCGTTAGCCGACCTAATTGAGTTGGAATAAAACACTTGGTTGATTATTGGATAGAATCTCTTAATTTCTCGATATCGCCTCTCATGATCCGATTCGATATCTTAAAAGAGTCATATTCGAATTCCAACATAACTTCTCTGAGTGTTATAAATAGGGGGATAATCATGCTTTCGGTTCAATTAGATTTTGATAGCTAAATATGTTCATACTGCCGGTATTCCAAATTCAGTTAGTCTTCTCCTTCACTCAACCCCGTCTCTCTTCGTTATGTATTTTCTGATCACATTTGCATATTTCACATGTTCGCATTTATTCTTTATTTGTTTAATCTAAACGACCATACATAATTTATTTTAAATATTTATAATTTTTATTATAAATTATAATAATTTATTTATATTTTAAGTACAAATTATAATATTTATAAAATACTCATTAATTTTTTTACAAATTACAATTTATAAATTATTATAAGTATTTTTGCCAAAGACAACTTTGAATCCTTTGAATTTCAAAATCAAAAAATATTAAAGAACGGGACCCAGCCCAATAATACCTGGAAGCGCGGCCAGATTTGTTTCCACGAAATACCCTAGTTTGAACAACATATTTCAGAACTGCCACCTCTTTTCCCATTGACGGCATTTTGGTAAATAGAATAGGAAGTTTGGGCATAGAGTTGCCTGCTACCGTCCAAACTGAGGATTTCAGCAATACCGGGAGACACGAAGGGGACAGACATCATGGCCCATGGTACTGTCGTCTCTGCGTGCACGAGACAGAGAACAATCATTCAATCAACGTGTAAGGCTAGTTTGGTAATTTGGTTTTTAAATTTAATTTTGTTGTACGGATGTCTTCAATTTTCTTTTCGGGTTATTACTTTTTAGTATTTTTACATTTTTTATTTATTAATTTAAAATATTTTTATATTTTTTAAAACTATCATAATTTTTATTTTATATATCCATTTTTTTATGAAGATTTTATATTTAAAACCAATTCATCAACATCTATCAAATAAGATTTATATTGAATATAAAATTATGTAAAAATAAAAAAATTGTGGTAACTTTTTTTTAATTTAAAATTTTTTAATTTATTATTTTATTATTTTTCAAAATAACATCAATTTAAATAAAATAAAATTTTCATTTTTAAATCACTTTTAAAATTTACTAAATGAATTTCTTATTTATTTAACATAAAAATGACTTTAAAAAAAAGTCATGACTTAAAATTAAATTACAAATATTACTGATTTTGTTATATTTTTTTGTTTTTAGTAATTATTTTTCTAATTTTTGCCTGTTAGCCTTTCGGATAGAACCCTGTAAATTATTTATTATTATTGGAAAAGCTCCTCAACAGACTTTCTTTTAAAAAAAATCACCGTATTCTAAGTGTTGATTGTTATGATTTTTTAATTGATTTGGAGCTAAAATTTGCAATTGACAATTAATACTGAAAAAGTATAATTAATTCGAACAAATTAAATAAATAACAAAAACAATAAGATTTTATTGCTGTACATAAATAGACAACAAAAATAATAATATAAAATTAAATTTTCATTCTTATCCTCCTCCGTGACGTTATCACAAGTGCTCGTTAAGATTCGATTGGAGTTGGGAATGAATTTGTCGATTTCTAATTCGATAATAAATTTGAATGAATTCTAAAAATTCTACGTTGATACGAAATTAGTACAGATTGTATTTTTCTTCAATTGCATCATAGTTGAATTTAACAAAATAGTTATCTCGTTTATTCTCTATAATTTTGTTATGCAATATAATGCACGTTGACATAATATTGTAAAATTTTTTAATCCAAAAAATATACTAATTCATACACAATTACAAAACGTGCTTAGAATATTCTAAATGTGCACTCTAATAATATGACTGCTGAAAATTTTAAATTATTATATATTAATTTTATAAAAATAATTATAATTCCCTAATATAAAGAGTATGATTTGAAGTATGAATAAGAAGGTGATTCTCTTAGCTATTTTAGAGAACCATTTAAATAAATTATAAGAAAAATAGTTGAAAATACTATTTCATTATAGTACTTTTAGATTTTACTTTTTAATAATTATCTATAATAGCATAAGTTCGACTGCATTTTTATGAGAAATCTATAATAAAAACAATACAATAATCATTTATTTTATTAAATTTTATTTAGTGAGCCATTATTCATATTTATTATTAGTATGATTGTCCAGAACAAGTAGCCTATCATTTATTGCCACGTTGCACTAGTATTAATAGGTCAACACTTGTTAACAAAAATAATTAAAATAATTCAACTAAAAATAATATATGTTACACTAAATATTCTCACAAATATAATGGGCTCACACTAACTTTGTACAATTATTAATATATTTTTTTATCAATTATATTTATCTAACTCTTGATATACTTCAATTACTATTCTTCTAATTAAAATAACCTTTTTGATGCCATTTTATGTATTGTCCTTCTAAATGATACTAATTGAGAATTAGTCAATAGTTATATGAAGATAAAAAAATTTAATGTTAATATATTTTTAAATGTGGGACTTAATCGCCCCAATTAGGATAATAACGTGTTATTTATTTTTATTTTTAATGAATTATTTTATTATTTAATCAAATATTGTGCATTTTTTACTTTTTTTTATAGAGATAGGCTGAAAAATTAGAAGAATTTGACAAAATGCAAAAAAAAGATAAAAATTAAAATAAGTCACTAAATTAAATTTTATATTAGTTATTTTTAATGAATTTTAAAACTTTTTATTATTTTATTAATTCTTCAATTTCTGTCATAGAGACAGTTTTAAAAGAGAAAAAATATTTTAAAATAAATAAATTCAAAATAAAATAAAAATAATAAAAATACTATATCATTCCAAATCAATTTTTGTTTCTCGGGATAAACTATCACGCATCTGTAGTGCAAGATAGGATAAATAATTTCATGGTTAAGTGACTAATAATCCCAATAATATTAGAGAACCAGTACTTTGAGAAATTCAACTCAATTTTAATTAAATTCTGCTAATGTCCTGTGAATGATAAAATTAATTTTTCATAAATTAATTAAAATGCACGTAAAAAGCCCTGATATTATTAGTATTAAACTCTTAATTAATTATCTTCATTTCTTATTTTGTAGTAAAAAATAATTTTATAACTCTAATTTATATTTTTTTATCATATTAATAAGATGCGAATCAAAATTGACCTAGACATCTTGATATAATAATAATAATAATAATAATAGGCGATTGATACTAAATTTTTAATTTTTTTACTAAATTAATAATCTTAATTTTTAAAATTTATTAATCACAAAACTAAAAAATTAATATTGCCAATTAAGGCTTAAGTTAACCCGATGGTCTAGCGACGTACGTGGATCCGTAGTCAAAAGTCCGACGAGTCAAAAAAAATTTATTTGGCAATTGGCAGAGGTGGGGATCGGGCGTGCGATCTCAGAATCGCACGTGCGAAAGCGTGCTCCTCCATACCAACCAACGGTACTCTGTCACCGTATATGAAGCTTTTCGGCTTCAGGTTTGACGGTTGACGAAGGAGTGAGAGCGGCTGTGGTCGCTGGTGGCGGAACGCGCGGTCCCACTGCTCACGTGAAAAATAAGTTTGCGTTTGGATTAATTTTTTTTTTTGCAAATTTGTTTTTGTTTTTATTGCATTTGTTTTTAATATTAGTCCAAACTCGTCCTGCAAAAAATAAAAAAGTAAAATTTTTTTATCAAAATTTACAAAAAAGTTCATATATGACGAAAAAAACCAACTTAACAGGTTTTTTAACTTTTTTTTCAGTTTTTTTGTTTTTAGTAAATTTTTTTTTTAAAATTTGTACTAATGTGCATACTTTTTAAAATTCTTTCATCATAAAAAATAAAAAAATAAAAAATTAAAATTAAAATATAAAAGAATTTCAATAAAACAAAAAAAAACCTCTACAAAAAGCTACAAAGCTTTTTAGTCTAAACATATACTAATTATTCAACGAAGATCATCACAGACAAAACCAAGAGTTCTTATTCGGAGGGCCACACAAAACCAAGAGTTCTTATTTGTATAACTTATTAAAAAAAATTCATCTATGGTTCAATTTTACTTTATTAGAAAAATAATATGTATTATTAGTATTATTACTACTACTTGAGTAAACTCTTACATTTTATTTTATTAGATCGTACATATTTTTTAAATAATTTATACTTGTATTTAATAAAATTAAATATTTAATTATACATAATAAAAAATTAAATTCATGTAATTTTTAATTTTTATGATTTTACACTTATTTTTTTACATAAATAATTATATAAATCTCTATATGTGTACTTAATCAATTATAATATTTAATACATAAATTTTACTATATACTTTCAAATATTTCTAATTTTAATGCATTTAAAATATTCTGGGATGTTTTTAAAACATTTTTGAAACATTTCAAAATATTTTCATTTTTATATTAATCAAAATAAAATACCTAAATTTAGTTTTGATCATTGGCTTCCATTAGGGCCCCGTTTGGTAACTAACTTATGAGTTAGTTTGCTTTTTTGTTTTTTAAGCCAAAAAATTAAAATTTAATTTTGATAATTTAACTTTTAAGCTACGTTTTTTGAAATTAGTTGTTTACATAAAATGATTGCTTATTTGCTTTTTTTTTTAAAATTGGATAATTTTACATTTCTATATTTTTTATATTAACAATTATATGAGTTAGTAAAGATAATAAATAAGTTATGAATTATGAGTATTATTATATTTTAAAAGTTGTTGAAATATAAATAAAATATTTTATGAGTTAATGTTTTAATTTAACTTTTTATCTTTTTTATTTTTTTGTCAAACGGACTATATTAATTTTTTACATTTTTAACTAAAAAATTAAAAAACTAGAGTGGTGAAACGGGCTCTTAATAATGTAGTAAGAAACACTTTATTTAAAATAATATGAATTTACCTTAATTAAGTAATTAAGTGAATGCCAAGAATAACCTTCATAGTATACCTCAAATATTATCATTTGTCAAAAAAATACCACCAAAATAATATTACATAATATTTTAAAAGCAACTAATAACTTTTTTTAACTGTCACTACTTTTGTTTTTATATCTTAACTATATAAAAGTCGAAAAAATAAAATGTTTTTTCTCTTATTGGCTGAGCTTCTAAATTATAATTTTACTCTTTTTTTTTTTTATAAAAAGAGTAAAATCAATTAAAATACAATTTTACCTTTTGTATTTTTTTTTCCTTCTCTTTATTTTTTTAGTTTTCTATATATTGGCAAATCTTTAACCAATTAATTGTCAACTTATATTTTTTACTTTATGCTTTATTAAAATTTGAACATATTAAACCGTACGAATAATTTGATATTTTTACCTATTATTTATATACGTAAATTTGACATCTATTTAGTTTAGAGTCTTTAGACCAAAAAAATGTGGTAATTACATTTAACTAAAATATTTGAGGAGTTTTATTATGATTAAATAGCATTTCTTCAGGTCTCACAAAAAAAAGAGATTCATATTAAAATTTTGCTTTTAAATTTTTCTATGTATTTACACATCAATCGAGCTTTATACATTCAAAGAAGTTTGATATGTATCACATAACATTTTTCAAATTTTGTAAAAAAATAGTATTCATAATTATGTTTTGTATCCACACCAGTTTATTGTGATTAATAATATGGACTTCCAATTGTAAATTATATTAAATATATGCTCGTCTTTTGTGATTTTTTTTATTATTTAATTAAATTATTATATTTTTTTACTTTTTTCATCAATACGAGCCGAAAAGATAAAATATTTTTATCAAAATATAAAAAAGCTAAAACCAAAACAAAAAAAATTAAAATAAGCTAATAAGCCAAATTTTTTATTTTTTATTTTTATCTTTTGATTAATTTTTTTTATTTTTTCATTTTGTCTCATCGAGATGATTTGAAAAGTTAAAAAATTTGATGCAATAAGTGATGTGTATGGTAAAATCGCCACAGCAATTAAATTACATGCAAGAGAAATAAGTAAATTCTCAATTATAATAGGATTACACCAAAAATTAGCTTTCAGGTCTTATCATATTGCCTTAGTTATGGATGAATTAACTAAACATAATTAAGATGATGTTTCATAGTGTATGCTATTTGCTGATGATATTGTCTTAGTAGATGATATTAGAAGTGCGGCTAACGCTAAACTATAAATGCGGAGGAAAACTTTGAAATCAAAAGGTTTTCGAATAAGTAGAAACAAAACCTAATATATGCAATATAATTTTAGTAGTAATAAGAGTATAAATTGTGAAAATATAAATATTCAAAATTAAGAAATACCTAAAAGTGAATATTTTCATTATCTAGATTCGATTATTAACAAATATGGAGATATTGCAAATGATGTAACTTATAAAATCAAAATTAGTTGGTTCAAGTATGAAAATGCTTACGGAGTTTTATGTGATCAATGGATACATACAAGATTAAAAAAAATTATAGAACAGCTATTAGACCATCGATTTTATACGAGACAGAATGTAAAGCTGCTAAGAAAGATCGCATAAATAATATGAGTATTGCGAAGATAAAAATACTAAAGTGGATGTGTGGTAAAATTAGAAAAGATAAAATTAGGAATAAAAAGGTTCGTGGAATAGTAGGAGTTGCACCAATTGAGAATAAGTTGAGAAAAAATATATTAAGGCGGTTTGAATACATACAACGTATACCAGTTAATGCAATAACTAGAAAAAATAACAGATCGTGAATAATAAAAATACTAAAAAAAAAAATAGACTTAAATTGACATGAAATATCGTATTAAAAAAGATATGAACTTATTAAAACTAATTTAAGATATGACTCTTAACATAGTAGAATAATGTAGAAAGATTCATGTACCTAACCCAATCGATTGAGACAAATGTTTAATTTAGTTTAGTTTAATTTTATATTAATGATCGTATTTAGTATTGGTAAAACTAATAGTTTATAAATTATAGTTTGTAGTAGAGTTGTAAATGTTTGGCAAGGATGGTACCTTATAGTTGAAATAAAAAAAATAATTATAATTTGTAGTAAAAATTATAAATAATTAACAAATTTTTTAATTTATAACTAAAATTAATAATAAAAAAATAAAATTACTTTCAGTCCCTGTGGAATGTTATAACCACAAGCTTTCACATCAACTGTATCACCATCTACTCTATAAAAGGATTCCATAACATGTGAAAACAATCTAAATTTTATTTATTTTTTATTTTTTATTTTTTATTTCTAATTTTTTGATTCAAAGTTTTTGCGTAAAGGAGCAGAAAAGTACTTTTTAGTCAGAATAAAAAAAAATTACTAAAGTAAAAAATAAGTAATAAAAATGGATTTTTTTTTATTATATATATATATACTAAAATTTTATTTTTTCAACTCGCTTAATAAAAAGAAGTCAAAAATTATAAAAATTTGATAACACAGTATTACTAAAAATATAATTAAATAACTAAATAAACAACTATCTAACCAGGCTAAGTTTCTTGGTCATGCTAAATAAAACTTATAACACCATTGCATCCTTCAACCAAGTGGTGTTTGCCATTATTGAAATGGTGATATTTGGTATTATTAAAATTTATAATTTATAATTAAAGTTGTAATTATTTTGTAAAAATAGTAACTTAGAATTGAAATAAAAAAATAATTGTAATTTATATTTAAAATAAATTTTAATTTATAATTAAAAATAAAAAATTAATAGCAAAAATTTTTGCCAAATATCTCACATCATTTCCCATTTCTTTGCGTTTCCCAAGGTCCCTACACAAACTTTAACTAATAATTATACATTATTACCCAATGTAATGACTATAAATCAAATCAATTAGACAGCTACTTTTAACACCCACACATAATTGTGTATCTGCATCTGCTATGGGCATGTTTGGATGGAGGGAGAGGGAGAGGGACAGAGGGGAGCAAACTGGATTAAAAAAATAGGTATATTATACTTATATTTTTTGTATTTAAGAGTTATATTATTATTATTATTTTTATTACTTAAAATATCACTATATTTTTTTATTTTTTTATTTTTATAATATTTTGGTTCAAAAGTTAATTTTTCGTTAACTTTTAGACGAAAAAATAGTATTTTCACATTTATACCTTTAATTTTTTTATTTTCACACTTAAATTCTATGTTTTTTTTGTTTTTTTTAATTATAAAATTTTATTTAAAATTTTTTAATTAAAAAATAAAAAATTACTA